>DWJZ01006613.1:0-12868 GCA_018249125.1 Asbolis capucinus
TGTTGCGCCAAATAATTATACATATGTTATTACGTGCGTATATAGTACACTTACTTTTTTATCTGTTTCTCCAACCGATAGTAGATCGATTCCACTGCTAAAATTACAGTTTAGGCAACTGCGTCCACGTTACGTGTCTCATTGCTAATTGCTTCCATCCTCAGCCCATTACCATACATCAGCTCTAGCCAGGGATAGCCTATAAGCCGGCTGTGTGCAGTTGATCTGAGTGGTACAGACGCGTGCAAGGCACATGTTTATACATTGCTAAGTATATCTTTGTTGTGGATTATTGGTAACAGAATGATTTAGAATAGCTTTTACTATTGACGGCTCAGTACTGAGCAAGGAACTCTTCATACTGAGGAGTGTTAGAGTTTACTCTTCCACTATGATCCATTGTTGGAGGAATAAACAAAACATCTACACACACACACACCCTATACATATAAGGATATTTATGTGTACCCGTTACCGGCATTCATTTTTAAATGACCTTGACCGTTATAATACAATACTAAAAGGTACAATCTCCTTGCAAAAGTGCTGATACCCATAACACAAGTTTATTTTTATTTTGGGTGTGAGAGTTATCAGAATAAGTTCTTTTTAACATCTTTCCTGTTGAAACATTAGGCAAAACCATCAGACCACGCGCTTCTAATTGCAACATTATACTTTAAAAATTTACATTAAAAATTTAAGCAAACATTAAAACAATGTTTAAAATATACTATATACACTTTATTAAAATACTTAATTTTAATTTTGAGCCCTAATACGATCGAACTCATAAGATTTCATACATGTATTGTTAATTGTTAAAGAATTCTCTTGTCTGGAACCAATCCGGAACGCAGTATCAGGGCATTGCTCATAAATGTATTGTTAAACGGACGGAGAGTTTATGCAAAATTTTAATTTCAATTTAGGAAGTGGGTCTTTTAAGCTTGTATATGACCCCAACATAATAAAGTGATATAAAAATATTCTAACATACTGATATATAAATAAACACTGCAAGTTGAATAAAAGTTATTTAATCCCAAAAATCGTCGCTGCCTAAGGGCATTCTATTCTAAGGAACATTCGTTTGTCAACTAATTCCAGTCTCTCGTAAATCCTAGTCATATATCGTTCGAGATTTCCATTCCCTTCGTAAACGTTTTATTTTCTGTCGTTTGAACCTATGCTCGAGATCCCGGAACAATCCTGAAAGGTCGTTGGGTATAAAACGCGAAATATTATCATACAAAATACCAGTAAAGATTGGAAAGCAATCCTGTCCCGTCACGTCCCCGAATCGTTGCCTTCCCGCGGCTGTAACGGGGTTTTATTTCCCGGAAAATTGGTAAGTCATAATAATACGCTGACTCATAAATAAGAATCGACATTGGCCCTCTCGAGGAATTCTTTTTACGCCACATTTCATTCTTGCTTTCGCTTGGTTTTCAGTGATTAGTGCGTAGCGGAAGACGATGGTGTATTATTATGAATAGTTTGATTTTACTGACCTATTGGTCTACTGGTTAGTGAACCTGTCAGGCCGGAGGTCGTAGGTTCGTTTCCCACCAGAACAAACTTTTTCTGTGATATGTAGTAATGCTTATTCTGTCTAGGTATATTAAAAATATCTATATAAGTATGTACTTGTACCTATATAATAAATAAATAAATAATAAATGAATAATATATAAACAAATAATAAATCTCTCTCACAGAAAAGTTTGACCTGGGTGGGAATCGAACCCACGACCTCCGGTGTAGTAGTCAGGTTCACTAACCACTAGACAAAGCGGTCTGTTTGTTCACCAAAGTACAAGCTAATGCTTAGTTTGGGAACATATGGCCGTGTGTGAGTTGTCCTGAGATATTAAAAAATGAGTTAATTTATTTATTTTTAACCTTCTTCGAAAATAAGGAATCAATTTGATTTGATATGTAGGTATGTAATGTTATTGAAAATACCAAAATGCATGCGATTGTGACCTACGATATTATTGCCGGACTAGATTATGTATTTTCAGATAAATACTTGTTCTTCGGTTATGGGTATTTTATGTGAGTGTAGTGTAGTGTGTATATTTATGTTTCCATTTCCACAAATAACAGATGGAATTCTAATATATTGGTCGGAAATGTAAGCGTATCTATAAGACTTCGTTTAAAACTTAGCCAGAAAATCAGCGTATATTAAAAATATAAAAGATATATTTATATTTTTATAAGCTTTTATTTAACTTGCAGTGTATATTTATTTATTATTTGTGTTACGAGTCAAATCTTGCAAGCTTAATTAGACCCAAGTCCTTTAATGAAGCTGAAATTTTGTACAAGCCTGCCGTCTTTACAATAACGCAATTTTATGATTAGCGTTCCTGATTCTACGTTCAGGACAGACTCCAGACAAGGGAACTCCTCAACGGCTAACAGTATAGTTATGAAATTTTATGTATCTATTCCTATTAGGGCTTTATAAAGCATATTATACAGGTGATGTTATATAAACTAATAAATAATCATAAAATATGAATTATTATGTTATAATATAAATATTTAAAACTGTGACATCATGACCACTTTGGACGGTAATTTTCGTTGTTTTCATAGATTAAAATATATATTTTGAACTGCGCTCCGTCTGTCTTCATCTGCATGGTATGTCGAAAGTAACCCGTCTCATTCTAGACTACAATCTGCTCTGGGCCAAATTTCATTCAAATTCATTCAGTAATTTTTGCGTGAAAGAGGAATTTTGACAAACTTTCGCATTTTTAATTAAGAATAATGATAGAAACTGAATTAAGATATTATTCATGTCTTAACCAAGCAGACAATAAAACGTGATGGTAAGTGACCAGCATCCATGGAACTTAGCAATAGCAAGAGTGTCACTAATGCGTTGCCAGCCAGGAATGGAGAGAGTAGCACACACGCGTTCACACCACACAGCGCGCTCTGGTTTTGGTAGCAGATGATGTGGAGCATGCTAGGCCTCCTCATTTTTCGGGATCTCGGGTGGCGAAGGAGCCCGAACCATCCAGCAAGTGATCCTGGGAAGGGCGGCACTGTGTGTGTGGGCACCACAGGTCGCTGAGTAGTAATACGGATTAACGGGCCTGAATGGGGCATCACGCGCAGAGGACTCCGGTCGCGTTCCTTGAGAGATCCTGGAGTCCTCTACAAAGTGCCGAAACGGGCCACCGGGGAGGTTTTAATGGAAAAAATCCCACATACCCTGGTACTTCTCCCAAAGTGCCTGGCACCTATTGAAGGTTTCCCCCTCGAAAACAAAAAAAAAGGCCTCCTTATTTATGAGAAGAACCACCTGCTCAGTGGCCATAATTGAGGTATTTTTTTTTATATGCAATAAATAAGTGCTTGACTACAATCCTGCCTGATGGTAAGCACCGACGTGGCCTAGGCGGTAAAGCGCGCTAATTTTGCAAAAGCCTATTTACTCTATTTGAAGACAGTTACATTGTAACGGGGACACTGATGCGGCTAATCGAACGGGAACACTGTCGCGGGTAGCTTATTCCAGTCCTTTGCGGTACGCACGATAAAAGAAAAAATATTAGGAGTTGAAGTCATTCCAGTTTGAATCCTAGCAGCATGTGGTTTTGAAAATGTTGGCTATGACTTCAACCCATTGATGGCCGACTACTGAGCACAGGTCTCTTATACTGAGTAGGCCTAGAGTATCCACCGCGAAGCTGGTCCAAAGGGGATATTTGAAGTTTAGTTGTTAAACCAACTGTCGGGACTTTTTATGCCGTCCAAAGGCCTTCGACGTAGCTTAACGATTGCTATTTAACGATAACAACCAGGACCGACAGTTTTACGTGCCCTCCAAAGCACGGAAGCGCTTATGAAATTTTTGCCACTAGCTTTCACTCATCCTCCTACCGACCACGCCCGCTGTTGCTTAAATTTGTCGATCGTCTTCAATCGATGAACGTTCCCACGTTTGATTTTTTATTTATAACATGATCCTCTAATCAGAGAGAAAATACCATTTTATTACTAAAACTGCGTACGTCAACAAATCCACAGAAATATTATTCACTAATAAACTGGACAAACAGACAGCACTCTATACCCGGGCGATAATCAACCCTGGGGCTAATTCTCGAAGCCAGAATCGCCGGGAACAGTTTTATCTCGGCCATAAGCCCACTAGGAAAGTAATTCCACAAAACAAAGGGCCAGAATAACGAGCCAACAACTCCCCGGATAAGATATGCCCTGATCGGTCTACGCGATAACCCAGTAGTTCTGAGAATTATAAAAGTTTGCCGCATAGTCCACGCAAATTGGGGATATATTGTCACCGTGGTTACAAGGAGATAGTGAACTGGTATTATTGTATGACATCGTTGGTTTGGTTTGATCGAGGTTAATAAATAATGCCGGATGAATTATAAAGAAATATTTTTGACAGGCCGGTTGGTCTAGTGGTTAGTGAACCTGACTAATACACCGAAGATCATGGGTTCGATTCACACCCACCTCAAACTTTTCTGTGATGAGCAGGAATATTTGTTCTGTGTCTGTCTAGGTGTAAAAATACAATGCTTTATTTTTACTTTAGACGCGTTATGCATAAACTATGAGAGTGAAATTTTAAGGTGCGCGCGCATTCGCCGAACACAATAAACATTGTCCACTATTTATACGCTGCTTAATACTCGAAATGATATTATTAACTAAATAGAAATATGTAAAAATGTAAATAATGCAATAAATTTTGACCTCGTTCTAATATATTAATCGTATGCCGTCTTACTTACGTACACTCCGCAGAATATTCGTTACCGTGATTCAGAAACCGAATAACTACCATCTAGTGGCAAACTGGCGAACCGTTCCCTTAATCAATATTCAACGTGTTTGATAATGTGGTTCGCAGCTATGTACCTAGATGGCGTTATTTTGTATGAGAACTTAACAGCAGTAGGGAAAAAAATGTGCTCATATTCTTTTTCAAGTGCTCCAGTAAAACTGAGGTTAACTATTCGTACGTAATATTTACTGATATAAATTAAAATATTATTATTTATCATAATAAATAGTATTTATTATTAAGTTATTAATTCATATTTTTTTATTTATTAAAATTTATTAATTATTGAATTTAGAAAATTATAAACATTTCTATAATAAATAAAAAAAATTAATAAACATTCTTTTTCCAAAATAAAAAGTGAATAATCCATTAAGAAAATAATAAAAAATAATAAAATTTAAAATCAATTATCTGATTTATTATTAAATTTTTAATGATGTCAAAGAAGTATAACTTCTCACGCGCGTACATACATAAGTAAACGCACCCCTTTTTTATAAAAAAAAAAATTAAACCACTACTGGTTTAAATGGAAAAATTATTTGACCACTCTCATACTTTGCAGGCCACCTATACTCCTGGTTGTAAGATGGCATTTTATACATACACAATTCATACATTCAAACTTTATAATAAAAAAATAATGAATTATACCCCGAGGCACCAAATGCAATGTCATTAACGTCCATTATAATTTCCGATATTCCCAATGGGTTATTACTAATTCATTAATTCGAAGTTAATCGTCGTAAGCTTATCTCCAGATCTGTTAAAACTCCTTTCTGATCTGACAAATTTAGCCATTGAACCGCCGACGTTATTCTACAATATTTCGCGTTATAGCAAATATTTATAAATTTCAAAAAATTTTTCAACTCCAAAACATTAACTCACAATTATATAACACTAAAATTTAGAGCCTACAAAATCAGATGAATAGTGTTGGAATTGTTAAAAATAATATTTATAATCTATGGTGTATTTGGCTGTATATACTTTAATCCATTGTAATGACGTTTACTTGATTTAAAAAGTAAATGTCACTTCGCTTGTCGGTCACCCTGGCTTCTGGCTTTGACCTCCTCGTGTACCTACCTAATCAATATTTAGTGTTGCCATAAAAATAAAACTTTCATCAAATAGTTTTAGGGCAACAGTGATTATAAAGTATGATTTGAACGTTGGTCTTTCGAACGGGAGGTTCTATGTTCGAAACCTGCATACACATTTAATTAACAAAGTTATGTGTATGAACGTTCTTCTAATTTTAAAGAATTCTACTAACACTCAAGAGTAATTACACAATATTGTTAAATTGACAATCTTTTCTGAAGTCTGTTAAAACGAACAATTAAACACGTCTACGCTACGAACGCCAGGGAAATACCTCCAAAAGTAAATCTTGAAAAGTCTAAGAACAAATTCTCGTTAGCAGAGTCGTTTATTTCCCAAAAGGGCTCAAACACACAAAACAAGTTCCATTGAAGTTATGATAACAACGTAAGACCATCAGAAAGTATGAAGCAAACACAACTCGCTACTTCGAGGCAAGTTAAAATGGCCGCGACATGCCTTGAAGTATAGTCGCCGCGGGAAATCTTTTATCGAGTTACGCCATTATCCTGATCCCTGGAGATCCGAGGCCAAAATTAAGGGCGAAACGTGTATGGGAAGGAATTT
Source organism: Asbolis capucinus (assembly GCA_018249125.1). Classification (NCBI taxonomy): domain Eukaryota; kingdom Metazoa; phylum Arthropoda; class Insecta; order Lepidoptera; family Hesperiidae; genus Asbolis; species Asbolis capucinus. The sequence goes on from DWJZ01006613.1 coordinate 6,530, forward strand.
TCTGTGATCCAACTTTTGATATATTATAAAGTAACTGAGGTTAGGAATCGTAGGTAACGGTTTGAACGTCGGTCTATCTAATGGGAGGTTTTAGGTTTGGTCCTGTACGCATTTGCTGCATATTTTAATGTAATATCTTGCTTCGATCTAAGCATCTTGAGGAAACCTGAACGCTTGTGAGGTCCCTATAAAGTACATTTCATCGTGGCCTATGTTACGGGTAATCACAATATATGTATATATATATTTAGTGAACACCAATATTCAGCCGGGTCCTTCGCCTCGTTCTTTGTATGGCGTACCGTGAAGGATTGCAATTTGCCAGCGTCTGTGTTTCCCCTCTAGTATAATGTGTAATAAGGTTTCTTCAAGACCAGAATAGGATTCTTCTAAGTCAATGCGCTTTACTATCTAAAAGTACTTCGCCACTTACCATCAGGTGAGATCGTATTCAAGCTAAATTATAATATATTATGTAAAAAACCTTGGTCCGTGCAATTGGCTCGGCGCGAAAAACATATATCGTGAGTACCCGTAGCAAAGCATAATGTACACAGGCCGTGATGAATCGACTTTAAAATCGTATATTCCCCATAAAGTTCGGGAAGGTGTATGAATTATAGCAATCCGTAGTTGACCAGCGTGGAAGACCACAGCCTAGGCCCCTGACATTGGGAGAGGAAATCCAAAGCAGTGGGATAGTTATGGGATGAAATGAACTAAGGTTAATCAGGAATAAGAATTGTAAAGAATTATAAGGAGGTTTTAAAAGCTGAGTATCGGAAATATAACTAGCGCAATGGCGGAACCATTTCAAACCAATTAGGGTCACGCTCCAATACACATGGAAATGGTATATTCGGGTTTAAATTTTTTGATGATACCTCTAAAATCTTAAATAGGTATACTACAACCTCTTGTTCAAAGTTTGTCTATTTTCGTCCCAAGTTTCTTGATAATCTCTTCAGTAGTTTACGCGTGAAATGATAACAGACAGACAGAATTAGTTTCGGATTTATAATATTAGTAAGGTTTTAAGCTCTCCATGTTAGTTTAAAGTATTTTATTGCATCATTTTTCGTGTTAAATTAATTAATTACTTCAAACTGAAAATAGTTTTCGAGAATCATTCCATTTTTATAGTTGTAGAAATCCCGACACAGAATTCTGGTCTGCAAGGAGTGTATAACTGTGAAGGTATTCTAAATATGAACAAGGAAGCCTCTTCACCTGAGCCTCCTCACAATTTGTGTTTCCAGGATGATAACAGCATCTTAAATCTCAAAAGAACACCTGCCTTTCTAATTTATAAAGTAATTTGTGTCTAGACTTGTACAGGTTGTTCTTCTACGTTAAGTCAACGGTAAGCTGTCGCCTGGACCTGCTCCTGACTACTCAAATTAAAAAAGGAAAAAATCTTCCATATATATTATTAGATATCTTTGGATAACTCCCACACATAATAGTATAATACTCCAAAAAAACTAGCCACAAATAAATTGTAATATCAAAACCAAGGCTTATATTTTTTCCTTTGTGGAGTAGTCATAAGCAGGCCCATTCTCTGGTGCTGGTTTATTGTTGACTTTTTGGACACTCTGTATAGACTTTTAATGAAGTGAAACTTTTTTTCCAACGACAAATTTTTGTACAGATGACAGTAATAGTACAATAACTTTTCTTAACCATAAATAACGTAAGGTTTTTAGTTAGAAAATTCAATATAGTAAAGTTATTGAATTCCGATCATTAGTAGTTCCCTGAGATTATAAGATTTTTATTTCACCAAAAACTAATTGCACAAATTGTTTACGAAAACAGCTGTGATAGTAAAAACTGTGTGGTGAAGAAATATACATAATAATTTCTGTTGCATAATTAAGTCTAACTATTGACCAAATTGCGAAATAGCTATAAGCAAATGTAACTTGCATCTTTCATGAAACTGCACAATCTTTTTTTATTTCCGAATAAATTATCGAAATTCCTAACCCTCTGAAATCTCTTACGGGTTCACAATACCCTTTCGTTTTTCTTTTCTGTCACATCAGATTGTCCATAAATATTTTGCGTCAGAAGAGTACTTGACTTTAACAAGTACATTAACTTGTAATTTAAATATACCAAGAGATATTAAAAATTACAATTTCTACACGTACAAAACCTCATTCTTTTATACTATCCCATATAAAACTTTACAACGTGTACGCTCAAGCGTAACGTGCGGTAACAGATGGCTGGTATAACCGACTGCAGTACGTCAAAAGTTTTGTCGTAATTCTTGCAAAAAAATTGCAGACGAAGTGAAGTGATACTTTTTTTACATATTATAAGTTAATGCTTGACTACAATCCCGCCTGATGGTTAGTATCGATATAGTCTTAGATGGTAAAACGCATTAATTTATAAGCCTATTCACTCTTGAACACACCTACATCGATTGGAAACAAAATTACACATTATCATATAAATTGCATGGTGCCATGTTTCTCGTGGTACCGTGGACACTGTTTTCGTGCTGTCTCTGTTAAATACCAAGATTGCGAATTTTTATAAGAAAAATTAGCTTGATAGTAATCACGTGAAAAAAATTAACCGGGGACCGTGGATATTCAGTGATATGTTATATATTTAATACTATTGTCCATGGTATCCGACACAGTTCGTAGCGTATTTACTTTGTTATAAAAGTAGATGAGTTAACAACCAAGTTTTTGATTTAAAACCAACTTGTGGTTAATGACAATTTTTGCCGTTAACGGTCACCTATCTTCCTACCGACCGCACCGATTGCTTAATTTTTACGATCGCCTTCAATTTAAATAACCTGCCGGGCTGTGAACGCTTCTAAAATATATAAAATATCTGAAATGTAATTAATAAAACGTTTTGAACCAGCTGTGCTCACGAGTCCCATGCACGGAATTTGTTTCTTGGATAAGCTACAGAGTTGTTAATGAGAATGTTGCTATTAATGGTGAGTTCAGAAATGTTCTTAGAATGATACTAATATGTAGTACATAGTTTCATAAGCAGGAATAAATTCACCAATATCCTCACTATACTATGACTATAATTTAAACTTCAGTCTGAGTAAAACATGGCCGGTTATGCAAACACCAAAAATTTAAAAATTAAAGAACATTAAATTTCACTGTATTGCGTTTCCTACACTATAAATTTGACTTATACTTTAACCTCAGCAACACGTGGCAGTTATGCTATTAAATTTTAGCTAATATTAAGTCGGTACTTTTTACACAGCGCCATCTATTGAACACTTACTCAATCAAGTCAACAGGTATCGACATCTGTTGGAATTGTTTGGAGCTAATAGATAATCGTGACTATCGGATAATAAATAAATAATTTGCAATAAAATAATATTCCGACTATAAATTGAGATGTTAGCCAACCTATCTTGCAAGTTGGATCAAACTGCACACGGTGTGCAAAGTTTGATTAAAATCGGTTAAATAGTTTAGAAGTACATCGTGGACAAACACTGTGACACGTACCTTACCTATTATAGTAACACTTCCAATGGAATATTGATAAACGAATTTTATGATCCCATCACAATTGTACTTACTTACTCACTTAAATAGCTGAAGTTTTTATGCCATCTCTTTGAAAGTAATATAGCACACGAAGTTAATCAAAGACATTTTATTTTACAGAAAGTTTCGACGGGTCATTTTCTATGAACCAATATAAAAATGCCAAATTATAAAACAACAATTAACGCTGGAAGACATTATCAAGTCGAACGGGAGCTTGTTATAAGTTTAACCCTCAAATAACGCGAATGCTGAGGTCAGCACGGTAATAAACTATTAAATACAACTTATTATAAGTTAGTTACAGCTGGAGTTGCGAATAGTATGCGGTCCGGGAATAGTTGGCAAAGTGACATATTTTACACGGAGGTTGGTTTACGTGCATGTAATTTATTATATTTACTGCGGAGTACGGTTAAGACCTTTGCTTTTTAGGTGGCATATTGGTAGGTGGTAACGTTAAGATAAATCAAGTCAGCCAACTCAAAATGTTCACTTTTGGTAAACTTTTTCAAACTGTAACGAATATGCTAACTTTGTTCGATAATTCCACTCAGTTAGTTACGGCATGACTCCGTGGACAAGACAGCTTCTTGACAGCTGACACTTGACAGACCCGAAAGTCATCGTTGACATCATCGTTGATTTAAAACTGTAACGAGTACTCACGTTTATAGTAATTTAGACCAAAATATCGTCCCAGTTGTTTACTGCGGTGGATATGAGACCTTATTGAAATCTGACACTAATCAGAATCTATCTTCGAACTGGCATCTCGATATAGTAATGAAATAAAACTTTAGACTTAAAAAATACTTAAAAATATCAAATATCACCTTCATCTGAAGTTTCACAACGCCCATATACATATATGTATAATATACCATGTATATTCCAAATTCCTTCTAGAAATTTCCTACCTGCTCTCACCTACCCAATTCTCTCCACAACCATAATAACACACGGAATGAATAGTTGTTACCTAGTTTGAGTCAAATTTAGTTTAACCGTATGTAGAAACAGTTAAGCTATGTCCGTTCCTGTGAAGTTCCCTGTTGTCTGCAAGTTGATGTGTCTCAAACTGCAACTGGAATTAACGTACGTTCGCGTTTAGTTCTAACATGTTAGCGTGAGGATCGAGGTGTACAGAATTTAATGTTGAGTAATGTGGTTTTAAATAAACACAATGTTTTATCGTCCGCTGTTGTCTTTGATTGATTCCAGTTGTTTTAACAGTATTCTGTTTTCCTTTTTTCTTCGACTTTTTGTGCTTGTGTTTTGCAACAAGCTTGTCTATGTCTTCTTTGTCAATATTATTTTCAATATCTGTTTCAATTGATGGTTATACCTCTGCCTGGTGTTGCTAATGTTCATGGGCAATGATGATCGGATGCCGTTAGGTTTTTTATCTGCTTGTTTGTTCATTTACAGCATAAATTTAAGCATTAAGGTAGCAATTATAAACATAAACATAGATTATAAATGCTCTAAGTAAAATAAAGGCAGTTAACAAGCTGTATTTCAAAGGAACTGTACACCTTGTAAACTTTCCAACTTAATAACAGGGGGATGGTCCCGTTTTTTCCCATTGCAGTTATCATTAAACAAAATTATATACCACAATTTTAACAAAGTCTCCTCATATATCAAAATTCATCCAACCGCTTAGGTTATGGGCTGTAGGACGTGCCAAAAAATGGACATATTGTACACAAACCCACATATACTCGATAAATATTACCCTTTTGTCGCAGTCGGGTAAATATCAGATGCAGTTGAATACTGGCGTAAAATATAACAATCCCAGCCGGTTACAGTTCAAATATTCATAATTCATTTCACATACTCCTAAGACAATTCCTTCTGTCAGTGAATAACTCCATTTGGCATGTTCGCTGTATCCAGTGCTTACAAAAACGAATAATAAAGTGAACGTAACAAAGCGGAGTATGAATTTCAGTTCAAAAGACAATTTATTATTCCTAAAGTCATCACGGAGTTTGTTGAAAACATGAATTATGTACAGAGAAATGAAATATTCTAAAAGTTTCAACGTTCGCCTCACCACTTCTGGGTATACCTACTCTGTGCTATCACTTTGACTATCGACGTTAATCTAATATTTCATGTTTTTGTAAATCTATTCGTATTTGCTGGTCCCTGTTATATAAATAGCCAAAACATGACTAGGTAATTGAAAATCAATCTTTATGAAATTGTGGGTTTGTCCAAGTATGAAATATGCTCGGCTGCTCGTCAGCGCTTATTACCTTACTTACAAACAGAAAGCGATTACGAAAATTTGGCGATAATTGGTCGTAGACCACAAATTCGTGTTACGTATCAGTGGCAAACGTGCTACTTATTAGGTACTAGAAATTGTTTTCGCTTCGCTTCGGAAGAACATTTGTCCAATGATTTTAGCGTTGCCATGCAAATTTTTATCTACTACCCCACGAGAACGTAACCAGTTTTCTGGGATTAAAGTATCCTATAACCATTGTCCGTACATAAGTTACAAACATGCTAAATTTAATCTAAATCGGTCTATTGGTTTCGGAGTTGCCATACAAATGTTAACTTGTTATCCTGTGGGAACTAAGCTGGGATAAAACATGTCCTATAACCATTCTCGGGTTTTCAACTACGACTATGCCAAGTTTCATTCAAATCTGTCCAGTGATTTTTGCATGAAGGTCGGACAGACAAACAACCATTAATTAAAAAAAAAATGGTGGTCTCTATATCAATAACAAAGCCTCTATGCATCCAAATAAAA
>DWJZ01006614.1:0-12868 GCA_018249125.1 Asbolis capucinus
AGAAAAGTTTGACCTGGGTGGGAATCGAACCCACGACCTCCGGTGTAGAAGTCAGGTTCACTAACTACTAGACCAACCGATCTGTCAATAAATAAGTTGAATCCAGCCTTATTCTAATCTTTTCTCAAATTCTCACGATTAAATAATGGTGAATTTACACATTACGTCCAAGGCGGCAGATTTTAGATACTGCAAAATTTTCGAATCGTTTTTTTATTCACTCCGCCTTATTAATAGTACATTATTGAGCTTTGATTCGCTTTTTAAGCCAAAAACGATTCCTCGTACAATTTCAACGAAATTATTGGATTATAATGGTGACGGCAAAAACTACCAACTTGTACTTTGAAAATGTGTAAATCCGCCACTAGGAAATGAATGCCCTTAGCCATAAGTCCTTTTATAAGGTACTAGCTTTTGCCCGCGACTTCGTCCTTGTCGTGGTGGTGGGTGGTGGTCAAAATGCTGCCCTATGCCATATGTGAATTACTTGCGTATGTATGATACGGTTAATTTAATACATTTTCATATGCCCCGCACTCCGCTTACCACGCGCCCCGCTACCCGTGTGCCCGAGCGTTCACCTGTTCATCATTTTATTATCTTTATATATATATTATACTATTGTTTCTGGATATTATGTCCTATGTCACTCAGTGATAATGTAGCATTCTAATGGTGAAAGAATTTTTGAAATCGGATCAGAACTTTTTGAGTTTATTTATAACAAACATACAAAAATACAAATCTTTTCTCTTTATTGTTGGTATGAATTTAAAAACACAAGCAGTAATTATGGAGCCCTAGAAACACATAACATTTCATAACTGTATTGTTAACCGTTGAGGAGTTCCCTTGTCTGGAGTCAATCCTGAACGTAGCATCAGGTCATGCTTATTATAAAAATGCATTGTCATCAGGACAGAAGGTTTATGCAAAGTTTCAGCTCCGTATTGTAAGAGGAAGTGGGTCTAATTAACCTTGCAAGTTTTTTTCAAACACTTAACAATCAAATATACTAACATACTAATATACAAACATATGCAGTGTATGTGTAAGTTAAATAAAAGCTTGTAAAAATATTTAAAAAAACTATAAAACTCTCCTGGCTCCGTAACCAGCTACCTAAAAGTAAGCTAAAGTAGTTATTGTCGCATAACTGTGACAGCAATATGATATCACGGAGTTATTTCTAGATATTGATGTCCTCTATAAAACTTTAGTACATCACTTCAATTTAGTTCCAGAACAGTTTTAATGATCTAAAAGTGAATGTTCTGAAAGTCATTAAATGTAACAAAAACTGGGTAATTAGCATTAGCCTCACGCAGTGTAGGGTTCTGTAATTACCGTACACGTTGACGCGTTGTCTGACATCAGGCCATTAATAGCCCACTAATGAGCATGGGTCACAGTAATTTGAACGCTGGTCTTTCGAACGGACGGCGCTGGGTTCATATCCTGTGACGCGCACATAATTTTTAAAGTTATGTGCGTATTAGAAGTTTATCGGCGGCTATTTATTAGTAAGATATTATTTATGGCCTGTGTCTCTCATATAGTGGGAACCCCAGCCCAGTAGTGGGACAGTTAGGGTTACAATGATGAATGAGTCACTAAGGAATCCTATAGCTCTATCACTCGTCTTCAGTGCAGTGGAGGGTTTAATGACCAGCTAAACTACATAATCCTCTGACATGACCGACAGCCTTATGTGCCCTCGGGAGCACGGAAGTGGTTATAAAATTACCGGCCACAGTTCCTACCGACCCCGTAACATTTCTTATCTTACATTTGAAACAAGCCGGGATATGTCGGGATTTGTATGAAGAATCTGCGACCCCATAAGCTTAGTGGTGTTTTTTGATCAATTTATCAAACGAGCACAGGACAGACAAGCATACTGTCACATTATGGTTATCAACTATATCAACATTATGGTCATTCATCTTGGACTCAGCCGATTGAGGCTACCGTTGACATGTTAGGAGGTTGTTTTGTTGATAAAATGGATCTTTTTTATGAGGTAAGCAGGCAAACTAGCAGACGGGTCACATGATGGTAAACGATCACATACCATAGACATTAACAAACCAGACTGGAGTGTTAAAACGCGTTGCTTCCAATGCACGGAAGTATAAATTGAGATTTAAGTATATTTTTTTTAATTACTAGTTATTTTTTGCAACTACCTCCGCATCCCCCCTTCTAGCCTCACCCCCTACACCCCCCTCCAGTGACCATCACGTCTATACATGTAATGTATCTACACAAACTGTAATGCTTTGATAGTGAAGTATTTTCATCCGAAATTTGACGTTTTACTAACTTCAAACATATAATCTATACTAATAATAAAACTGTAACGGGTCAATTCTGTACATTAAGTATTTTTTGAAAATTCTGATGCAGTGAAATTTTTTTTGTCGATATAGGGACCAAAAGATTTTTATTTGGATTTATTGTTTGTCTGTCTGTTTGTTCGAGTTTCACGCAAAAATCATTAGACAGATTTAGACGAAACTCGGCATAGTCGTAGTTTAAAACCCGATAATGGGTATAGGATATGTTTTATCCCAGGAAATGATTTAGTTGCCACAGGATAACAGGTTAAATTTTGTATGTCCACTCCGAAACCAATGGAGCAATTTAAATAAAATTTGGCATGTTTGTAGCTTATGTACGAATAATGGTTATAGGATACTTTTATCCCAGAAAACTGCTTTTTCCCCGAGGGATAATCGGTTAAAATTAGTATGGCAACTCTAAAAGCACCTGACAATCTTCTACCGAAGCGAAACGCGGGCAATTTCTAGTGTTCATAAGATTACAATTGCGTCACAGAATAGAAAACTGTCACAGATAATAAAACTACATAGACCTGGCTCCGACATAATATATTTATTTAGTCACCTGTACCAGGACTTACGTGGCACTGCTCCAAATTACAATCTTAGAAGCCATTGGGGACTGGTATTTCGCTGGGACTGCTATTAGGAAAGTTACTCAATATTAAAATATCCGTTCCGTTTGTTTTCTTCAGAAAATAGTCGTTTTATGATACTTTCTACTTTCAAGTAAGTACTGAGTCGAGTGAAGAACTCTTACCTTTGTAACCACAGCCAAGGCATGATTAACGGCCTAACACAACGTGGACAGCGTGGTGGACTATGGCCAGTAACCCTCGCATTGTGACGGAAGACTCAATCCTAGTAATAGGTTAGTGGCGACATTGCAAAATACGTCATACGATGACGTCACGCTCTTGGAGTTTTCTGTATACAAGTTCCGAATAATAACTGGAGCTCGGCCGCTCTCCAGGCGCCACCTCGCCTGGCGGGATATCTCCCATGTGCCAAAAGATAGTCGTGGGTTGAGATAGGCCGTTACCGGGTGGCAATGACAGGCCGTTACCGTCGGTCCTAAATGATCATGTTAAGCAACAGTGGGCGCGATGAATGGCTGATGACAGAACGTTGGTGGCAAATATTCTTGAGCATCTATGTGCTTTGATGATACGTAAAGCCACCGTTCCTGGTTGTTAGATATTAAATATCAATCGATAAGCTATATCGGAGGCCTTAAGGTGGCATTAAAACTTTCGATTATCCACTAATTATTGTAAAAATGTAAGTAGTGTCGGAGATTTTCATGACGTCGTAAAATCAATTGAAATAATAATTCCTTTAAAGTAATTAATTAATAATTCAATAATCTAATACCCAAATCATTATCGCAATACTGTTAATGATAGATTCTTTCAATAAATATAAATACATCTCTTCAGAAAGCCGTTAAAAACTAATAAATGTTTCGCGGTCCGTTTTCTCTTTCTTTGAAATGGGAGTCACGAATTCGTGACTGCAGATAAAGAAATCCGAGGTTTTAGTGTCTGTTCGTGTACGTTATACAAAGACTTTTAGTAGAACAATTACAATTGACAAATTATTTTGCAGGGTTAGTGTCGCTCAGTAACTTGATGTGGACAGGAGGAAGCTGCTCCTCTGAAATGAATTTCAGGAAGATTAGAAGGAAGTAATCCCACTAATTATAAATGGAATTGGTGGGGATAGATGGAAGGATGTTTATTATTCCTTCATGCAAAAATACTGAATCGATCTGGATAAAATTGGGCTCCGAGATAGATTGCAATGTGGAATAACACATAAGCTACTTTTAATTAACGTAATTCGCACGCGGGCGAAACTGCGAGTGGAAACTAGTATACCGATAAACTACACATTATAATAAACAAAAATGAATCCCTTTCTCCCTTGGGTCTCTAGACCCCCTGGGTCCCCTCCCCCTCGACCCCCTACCTCCACCAGTAAGGAGCCGATGCGCCCACGAGCTTGTCAAAATCTACTCCAGCTCGACTCTTAAGAAATGTTTGAAAAGTGAGTTGTATATGTTGTGGCTTATCGTTGAATTTTCGTCGCATAAGCAAAATTGCACATACGAAAAACAAGGTATAGTAAAATATTAAAAATACAAGCTTTCATTACAGATAATATAAAAAAATACACAAAATAGCATAACTGTATTGTTAACCGTTGAGGAGTTCCCTTGTCTGGAGCCAATCCTGAACGTAGTATCAGGTCATGTTTATCATAAAAAGGCATTGTCATCAGGAGGGAAGCGTTACGCAAAATTGCAACTTCGTGCTGTAAGTGAAGTGGGTCTAATTGAGCTTGCAAGATTGGACCCGTAACAATCAAATATACTAACATACTTTTATACAAACAGACACTGTTCTATTGAAGAAATTACCTCGAATTTCTGTACTGGTCATAGTGGAGAAGTAAAGCTAATACATTTATTTTATTTAATATCAGAAGACAAAGTCTGCCGTGGGAATCTCACCTAATTTGAAATCATTTGTATAGAACTAGTTATAATAGAAGTTAATTTCAAACAAAATTGGACTCTAATAGATCTAAAATTCAGAAAAGAAAGAAGAATTACGGCCTGTTTCTAACTTGAATTATACTAAGACTTAAAACGAGTAGGTACGTCTCACGTTAAACGAATTAAAAATGTAAACAGGTTAGTTTGAACAGAACTGGGTCTTATAATGTTTAATAAAACTATAGTATTAGGTGATCAAATAAAAACCAGTTAATTTCGACTTCGGCAGAAGACACAAGCGCTCATTGTCTGTTAGCTAAGGTAAGCGAACAGTCGAGTTAGGCATCAGCGGATTCGTTGGAAAGTTGACAAGGTGATTTAAGAACTGACAGCTGGTGGTGAAAAATTCTTGAGCACCTTCGTGCTTTCGACAGCCCTATAATAGTTGCTGTACACAAGTTAATAATAGTTATTCATGACTATTAAAAGCTTAGGAAGTGTTGAAATAATGAGCTCAGAATCACGAGATATATAGTCATTACAAAATTTAACCCCTAAATTACATTTACTTTTCCATAGCTAATTTTTCATTAAAGTTAATTAAGTTTTGCCCAATTCTAATTGTTAATTTTTTGTAATAAATTTAACAAATTTCTGCAAAACGTTCTTGATTAGTTGAAAAGAAAAAGGATTTATATTGAAAGTATTCAAATTTATAAACGGTTAATCGTCCTATTGTTTCGTGTATGAATGAACTAGACAATACGAATGTCAAAAGGTCGATGAACTATGATGGCGGTAAATAGAAGAAAAAATTGTCAAAATGTCGGCGTGACTTTAAATGGCGTAATTATCCGCTTAATGGCAAAAGAGTAAGGTTCAGAGTTCAGAGTTAAGTTATGTTATATTAATATTATAAACGCGAAAATTTGTGAGGATGTATGAAGGTTTGTTATTTCTTCACCCAGAAACTATTGAACCGATCTAGATTGAATTTGACACAGAGACACTCTCGTTTGGAATAGCTCATGGGCTACTTTTTATCAAAGTACCTACGATGCAGGCGAAGTCGCGGGCAGACACTAGTTTAATACCACATAGATCTTTCTTTAAGTCCGCTTTTACGCCGTAAGCGAATGTTTTTTAGAATTAGAACTTTTTAAAACATGTCCTTGTGAACTGGTTATAGACGAGATCCCGTAGCGAATTCTCTATCATTTTGTTGTATTTAATTCACAAAGTCAGATGACCTCTATGTCCTGGTACACAAGATTCAAAATCGTTTTCAAATCATTATGAAATACAACACCTATATCATTTGATCATGTTGTCAGTTGGCTACATGTTTTGATCGTTACGAGATGCCAACATATCGTCTATTCAATGTCAATCAGGTCGTAATGGTATTTTAGACTTCATCGAATACCAATGGGGCGGTGGATTTGTTTCACGAAAATATGCTTTTTCTGCAAAATAAATATATGCTTTTATATTCAATAAATTGGCGCTTGACCACAATCCCACCTGATGCTAAGCAGCGTTGTGGTCTAGGTGGTAAAGCGCGTTAATTTAGCAAAAGTCTATACACTCTTGATTTGAAGACATTTACATAGTAATCGAACGGGACGCTGACGCGGGCAGCTTATTCGAGTCCTTCGCGGTACGCATGATAAAAGAAGACGCTAGTTTAATTATTCGTATTGTTTATTAAATCCTAGTAACTGCTCTGGAAAAAAGTAAAATTTAAAAATGTTTTCAAGTTTTTCATTCAAACCCCTTTTCTTTGCAAATTTGGCTATCAGGAAAAACCCTTTTCATTTTCCCGGATAAAATGTAACCTAGATTACTCCTTAGATTCCATTCAAGATATTTGGGAAAGAATTTTTGAAATAAATCCAGAACTTTTTGAGTTTATCTAGTACAAACAAACAAAACTTTCTTCTTTCAGTATTAAGGTAGATAGATCTTTTGGATTCATTTAAAAACTGAATATTTGCATTTTTGTTTGTTTGTAAAGTGAGAGAGAAAGAAAGATTTAGGTGTAGGCATTTATGCGACAGATGATTGTTTGTTCTCGGCTTATGTCGACTTAGGCGATTTTACTACGGAAGTTACAGTGTATAAACGTTTATAATTATTCTAGCTTCACCAATCATGGATTGGTAGCCGGGTTGGTAGCCAAGTCTAGTTGGTAGTTTAGACTAAACAAATACGACACGACGACATGATGGGTAAGACCCATTTTAAATTCCTATTATGTTTACAACATAATATAAGGTTTTATTTAAATAATTAGTGGAAGATTAATTTATTCGACACTCTTGAAGACACATGACGCTTTAAATCCCACCTCTTAAAACTGTAAAATCGCCCTTAATCCATATAACTCTTAACATACGCAGCTCGGAGAATTCCACACGAAAATGATTAAATTGAGTTACGTCATTTGTATATACTAAAATTAATTAAATATATACAGATATACCAGTCCCTAACTACACACACATGCACAGACAGAGAGAGAGAGAAACACCTACGGCACATAAATACATACATACACCTTCATACATACATAGTTTCAACGTAGGAAGGAAGTTCATTCCAACTCGCATTGTACTAAGACTTCATAAGATTGTAACGAAATGTACCTACGGAAGGAGGTAAAACTATAGTACAATCTCTGTTGTACCCATGGTAGCCTAGTACCCAATGTTGGATTGCATAGCACGTGCGCACGAATGTCAACTGATAACGGTATCCTGATGATCGTCTGTTGTGGTGAATCACTCGTATATTTGGGATCTCGAAGATTCCTTCCAGGTGGCTTTATGTCACTTACTAAGTCAGGGTTAAAAATATACAAGCGATTTTTATTAATGATGAAATTTGAGAGAGACCATTACTGAGGTTTTTGGAATAGGAGGCAAAAATTATCTTAACCGTCACATTGCGTATTTATCATACTAATACCTTGAATTGTAAAAATTTTTCAATGTCAAAATACGCGATTTTTGTAAAAGTTACATAAAAAGTACTTTTAATTTTGACAGAAATATCATTGACAAGTTTTGTACGGATCAGAAAAACTGGTAATTCTTTATTGTAAGCTATAATTCTTGATAATGTGTATTGTGTATTCTTGATATTATATGTATGTATCCTTGATAATTTAGGACTGGTATACTATTTGTATATGGGATCATGGTCAATAAATGGTTTTTATTCTTATCCTGTCGTTGACTCATTAACAAATTAGTTAAATAGAATTAAACACACACCCACGACGACTTCGTTTTTAGAATATTTCGATCATTCAAATTTTATAATTTTTAAACATTACATTAACTTTGTAAGTTGCTAATAACCTTATCAAAAAATTCTGTGTTAGCCCCAACTAGGGTTGCCAACTTTTTTATAAAGAAATAAAGTATTTTTGGCCTAAGAAGCAAAGTAATCAGTACTTACCTATTTCAGATCAAATAATGTACCGTAATTGAGTATTAAAGGATGGTATTTTATTTTTTCATATCATAAAGGCATAATTTTTAGTGCGCATGATAAGCAATCATCAAAATGATGCTGAAAACATTACTTTGTATTGTAAGTATAATTTAGTCCAAACCAATATAACAGTAATCCCAACAGTAGAGTCCGCAACCCTAGCCCCAACATACAAAATACCTCTTAAAGAATTTGACATTCACTTACCAACTAAAAAACACAGATGTCCTTCAAACCACTGAACAGATTTTTTCGAATTAAAGCTCAGAACATTCTCTATTCTCCTTTCAAACTGCTAAAAAACAAATCAATATAATTTGATCTCACTAAGATGCCACAGACACACACTAAACACTTATAAACATTCTGCATTTGTGTCGGAGTTTCATTAAACTTTTATCATAAAAAACCGTATTCAAATGTCGTCCTTCCAAATGAGTAAATCTTCGTCATCGAAGTCAATTAAATACGCATTATAGAAAATAATTCACTTGGTTGTGTGAAGTACCAGCTTTCGAATTAAATAATAATTATTATAAATCCAGTACACCAAGTAAAAGTTATGTATAAAACAAATAAAAAACAGTTGAATTGAGAACATCCTTCTGTTTTTAAAATGGGTTTTAAAAAAAAAATTAGTTTAATACGGTAAATTAAAAATATAAAAAATACTTCTCCGTACCTTCTTTAATGATAAGAACTCAAAAAACGAACTCTGTTGTTTTAGAATTTGTTACACTGTCATGAGATTGAATATAAGATTTTTTTCTTATTCACAGTTTATACGTTTATATAGGTTGATGTCTTTTCCAATAAGATATTTGCTATTATCTGCATTGCTCTAGACCGATTTCGATGTTATAACATATTATGTAAGCACTCAGTTTTCGGGAGCTATTTTGACGATCCTGTGGGAAATCGAGTATACTGGAATAGACTAAATTATATATTTGTCAATTGTCACGACTGGAAAATTACATACTACCTACCTACGATTTATTTTATCTATACCTACTTTTATTTTATCTCCAATAACTACAGTAACACCTACGTCTAATGTGTGGGTGTCTGTCTTTGTGTGCGTATGCGGTTATGGAATGCGTGTAACTACATATATGCATGTGTGCAATCAATATACACAAATTAAAAAAAACTTTTAAGTTTGTAGTAAGAAATAACAACCAAACCAATGATTATAATTTTTTTATCTTTAAGCATGCTAATATCAAAACCAGCCTGATTTGAATGCGGTTTTATCAATGCATCGTGCACAGTTTACATTGGTATTTAGGATTAGCTTAAAGAATCCCCTCTTTATATTTTGTTAACAAAGCGAAGCGAGCACCGAGGACAACCACTCGTTAAAAAGACTACATCATATTACTAAAAGTTAAATTGGCAATTTTAAAAACCAGGAAAACAGCGATAATTAACATGATGATAATTTAATTACTTTTAAAGTAATATTGTCATGGAAACTACATTTTAAATCCAAACAGGATCTTGCAATTTCTGTGATCCTGACGTACGCAACTGGGTATAAGATGAATCTGTATTCGTGTAATAAGATATGTGAATGGCAACGAAATCCTTGGAAGTTCAACCCGCTTCTCCTTCCAAGAGAACTCATCGTAGGGATTGGATAAAGCGGTGTCGTTTGACTTTCGAAAAGTGTTTATAATTGTTTGAAAAAGAAAATACTTTAATGTTGATTTGTGTTTTAAAATTACATTCAAAGTTTTGATCACTTCATAATATGGGGTCACTAAACGATGTATCGATGAGGCATATAAGGACGCACACACACACACACACACACACACACACACACACACACACACACACACACACACACGCACAAACACATCACAGTGGACATGTCACCCACACCAACTCACAAATCAAGTTGTAATACACAATCTTGTCTCTCACTTTGGTCACTCCGTCGCAAAACGATTTAAACACTTGTCGAATCCGGCGACAGTCTTGTGTTTTCCCCAATTCAACAACCTGTCGATTTTTAACCCAAAGTGGCTATTTAAATGTGAACCTTAAGTATGTGAGATTAAGGCATAATCTACAATGAAGTTTGTTAGCAGTGGGGTTCGTGTCATTGGCAGGTTTTTTGCGTGTGCGCAGTCTGTCTCGAGATCCGGTGCTGGATGGTTGTGTATTAAATTTATTGGTTAAACTTTCATATTTCTTGTTTCGATTGCACAACACTGTTGGTGAAATTTCTGTGAAGCTGTGACGTATAATGATGTGAATGGAATGAAATCTAGTGTTCTGTGATGAGGATTTTCGTTTAACTACCGAGTTTGGTCTTTTGTAAGTTTCATCTATACCTTTATCGCTATAACTTTGAATTTACTCTGCTATAATTGTTTTTAACCGATTTTAAATAAGCGGAGATTCCCAATTCAATTGTATTTTTTTTGTATATATGTAACCTCAGATTTTTTTTTTCACGTTTTAATATATTTTTTGTTTGGTAACAGATGCTTGTCATGTGGTTCCATTTTATTGAGCAACATTTGATGAGTAGTATTTAAGCAATTGCCAGAAAGATGACGAAATATTATATTTTTTCTTAATAACAAAAACTAAGTGGCATTTTAAGTCAACTTAATTACTTAAAAATATTTTAAATTTTAATTCATTAATTAATCATTTATTTAACTTCATTTGCATGAACGGTGTTTGAATTAATTAGCAACTTAGTATAATTTGTATAGCCATGATCTGCATTACTAACATCTAAAGCCCTGTTACCATTAATCAATATCGATTCCAATTGACTTTCTACTGATTAATGGTTCTCGATTGATTCGGGACTGCCGATTCTGACGGAACTTTCTCTAATTCAGTTACGTCACATGACTTTCATATAATTTCGCTGTTGATGTCCACTGCATTTGTTTTGGCTAATGTTATACTAATTTTGATATTAATCTGTAGTTTTCATTTATTTTAGAATTATTTAGTACATTTCCATTATGGACTATACTCGGTGCAACGTCGATCCGGAATAAATGTAAACAAACCGTAAAAAATCTTTTGTTGTGTTTTCACCAACTTACATAAATTAGGGTTTTCCCAATAAAGCATTAGATTTATGATAATTAGTTATTATACTCAATATAAATTAAGAAACAAGTGCAAACTACAAGTAATACCATACCAGTACCACCAATAGTAATACCAAAAAAATTACAACACACAACATCATTCACAAATTCATACTTAACATTCTTAATTTCACGAAGGAGTTTATAACCTTCTACCTATTGAAGTATTTTGTTTTATACTTTAATAATTTATTGATTTACATTTTAATGCGCTTAATGCATATGTAACCAAGCAAATATTTACACAAAGTTTTTAAAAATGTAATTGTACAAAAGAGTTTACAACTTCTCCTGTTTGCCAAAGGTTTCTAGGCAACAGTTTGTTATTATAAAATTCAGATCGAGTTTGCACCTTGTATCATGGTTTGAACGTTATTCCCGAACGAGTACCCCGCGCCCACCGAATTTTCAAAAGTTACGTGCATATCAGAAGTTAATTTTGATTGGTTCGGTGAAGATAAACATAGTAAGGAAACCTGAGAGTTCCCTATAAAGTTTGCGAAGATGTGTGAAGTCTAATAATTCACACTTGACCAGCGTGGTGGACTAGGGCCTGTACATCACAGATTGGGAGATAACCCGAATCACCATTACTCTGCTCTGCTCCAATATGTATTGGTGTGGATATGCGAATAGACAAATTTTGTAATTTTTTTACGGTTCATCAGCTCCTTATTTTCTTAATAGGTTTAAAACTTAATTCAACCTACGGAATTAATCAACATTATTAAATAAAACTTTTATTTTTTACTTATCTTGAAGTAATTATTAGTTTACAGGAAATTCATTTACGATTACGTCAGACAAAAAATAATAATCTATCCGAAACCCAATCTCCGGAAGCCCTTCAGTTTTATCTTAAATACCAAAACAACCTTCAAAGTAAAAACAGAATTTCGTTGGTGACAACGCCATCTACTGTAAAAAAAATATAATAAAATCCTACTAAATACGAGTAAGTAACTATTCACTTTCACACTAACAAGTAGCTTTGCTATCTGTTATATAAATGTTACCCTAAACTATACAATGTCTTACTTTCATTCTTAACAAAAGAATCCCGTAACTTCCAATTTTCATAGTATTTATTTATTCATATTTATGTCATCACTTACAAGAATTCACAAAGGGCAAGACTTATACCTAATGGCATTGTCTACCAGTCAACCCTGGAAGGATGTGGAGAATACTGATTGAAAGTAAGTGATATTGTGGGTTTATATATTTATTTTTGTTGTATAGTTTGGTTATATTGCTACCAGTTTTCTATTATTGGCATTCACAATTCCACAATCAGTTTACACCAAAGAAAACTGTCCACTTCTATTTAAAGTGGTTCAAGAACTTTAGCATAAAGAAACCGATTCAATGCAATACTTCGAATTCCGGTT
>DWJZ01006615.1:0-12867 GCA_018249125.1 Asbolis capucinus
ACTAAGCGTTAGCTTGTGCTATGGTGATCAGACAACTGATAAACATACATATATATTTTTAAATACATACTTATATACAAATTTATATCCAGACCTACATAACAAACATTTTTGCTCATCGCAGAAAATTTTGACCTGAGTTGGAATCGAACCCACGACCTTTGGTGTAGCAGTCAGGTTCACTAACCATTAGACCAACCGGCCTATCAACCATATGTCTATCTTTTTAAGTTTACTCATAATAACCTTATTATATATTAATCAAGTTTGTTCTAAGGTAGTTTTATAAACATGGTATAAAAACCTTATCTAAATAAATACATTATTCATCACAAGTATTTGTTTTTGCACAAAATTGTCCTAGACAGCTATTGATTTCTATGAATATCTTAAAACTATGATGGCAGCAACGCTTCAAGTCACTCGATCAACGCGGCCGGTATTATTTCCTGAAATAAACGCGTGAAACCGCACGTCACAGCTAGTTACGATTCAAAATATCACGAAATAATTACAAACTCCAAGAAATAATTAATTTCACAAATAATAGCGCACTACGACCTACCTTACACAAATTGCCTAAACAAGAGTCGTGAATATTGGTCGAAGTAATAACCATATCGTACGAAATGTAGACAATGTACTTAAATTATGACCCCTGTAGTCTAAGTCCTACGACAAATTTACGACACTCCTTATCTAATAAATCATTTTGTAGCGCACCATTTTAAATACATTTTTATACTCAAACCCGATGTTAAGTTCGGGTGAAATTTATTAGTGATTTGCGAATAAATCTTCTTAAGGGGGACTTTTTGCTCAATATCTTACATTGTAAGACCGCTATTAAGAACTTGTATCGATAATTGTCACACATATTTTATAATTCTCCCTTCGTGCTTTTGTATCGATGTATTGAAAACTAAAATCGATTTTTTAACAATAGTAAATGTTTGGAGAATCCCGAATTTTGAAAACGGACTCGTTCTTATGCTTCTTTTATTAATATTACATTTTCTTTGTTACAGAAGGTGAGTGAAGAATACTTATTAGGTCAAGTATACTAGTCAGGTTAGTATGGTTTTAATTTAATTTAACGACTGGATTCATCCATTAAAATATTTTTTAACGTCATTCAAAGAAATGAAAGCGTTGTAAAATAAATATATAATAATAGTCAATTAATAAATTTTATTCGCTGTAAGAATTAACGTAGAAAAAACTGGAGAAGAAAAAGAACTAACAGAATTACTTTTTTCTTAAATAAAATGCGTATAGAACTTATTCTTTTATACAGTTTTCATGTACATGAAAATATCGACAGTGCTTGCTTTATTGATTTGAATATTACCGATATAACGAAAAAAAATATATATCCCCACACTGTGATTTCCTGTACCATCGAATGATTTAAAAAATACTCGATAAATAATCACTAATCAGAATTTTACAATTTCTCTAAACATTTTAATTAACACACAGGCCACATTCTACCACGCTGGCCAAGTACGGATTAGCAAACTTCACTTTTTGAAAACGCTTATAGAGATTTAGAATAAGGAGTGCAAGTATTGCTTTCTTTCACCGTAGCAAGTGATAACAACTGCTGATACGAACATAACTTTGATAATTAGATGTGAGAGAGAGAGAGAGATGAGAGAGAGAGAGAGAGAGAGGTAAGAGAGAGGCCACAGAATTTGAACCCTCCCATTCGAGAGAGCAATGTTCAAACCACTAGTCGATCACTGCTTTCGTGAACATTACCCCTACGAACTAAAACCTGTTACGTCCTAGAATGACTAATGAACGACGACTATCAAAACGATGTGATTATATTACTGAGCACAGCTGTCTCCTTGGAGCTGAGGAGGCCACAGCATACTCATAAACTTCTAGGGTTATGAGAAACTTCTTATTAAAATCCTCCCGGGCAGCCCATATGAGGAGTATTTGGAAACTTATAGAAACGCACCGATGCCTCACCTAACTGAGGACGTCTACAGCATACTCCACCACGCTGCTCCAATGAGGATTAGAAAGATTATTGACCAATTCAAGAGTCTGAAGTCTTTATGTCGCCCGAATTCTTTCACCTTCACTGCTTCACTGACAGGCCGGTTGGTCTAGTGGTTACCGAACCTGACTGCTAGACCGAAGGTCGTGGGTTCAATTCCCACCCTGGTCAAACTTTTCTGCGATGAGCTTACGCTTAGTTTGGGGTCAGATGACCTTGTGTGAGTTGTCCAAAAATATAAAAAAAAACTAACTTAACCTATCCACCTTTTCAATCCATCCAATTAAACGAGTTCTCATTTTGCCTTCGCCATATTCCGTAATAGCGAATGTTTTTAAACTGACAATGCCGTATGTAAACAGCGCTATTATACAAAGGGCCTCTGACATATCGGTACACCCGACTGACAACTGATACCTAATTATTTTTAGTCTGGGTACAATGTCCGGTGGGGATTATCAGTCTCCTTCGGCGAGGGGGCGTGATGGGCGTTATTGGCCACTCGGCTCATAATCCCCTTTTAACTGCGGATCCCGGGCGTGCGGACGTGCCCGGAATGTCTATGGCCAGGTCTTTGTGTTCGTGAACATTTGCACTTCTTATGTCCTAACTGACGACAAAATGATTCTGTTTGGTTAAATATTTATCTAACTGAATTTACTTTAGTTTCCTTACCTATTATACCCACTACGTAGTACGGTTAGTCCTTCTCTCCTAGTCACTGAAGAAGCCTGGAGCATACCTCCACCATTTGCTGCAATGCGGTTTGATGGACTCAACTAACTGAAATTACTGATTCAAGAATAATTATTAGACTACTGCCTATCAGAGAAACTTGTGAAACTAAATCAGGTAGACACAGGAAACCTATAGTTAATCGGAACTCATCTGTGAAGGATTTACAAGACTCAATTCCTGACAGAGATAAATATTTGTTCTCGGGTTAGCCTTGCTAGAAACGAACACAAATGTTCTACGTGTCTCACGACGTGAGTTCTACGGAGTAGGTATTTCAGAACCTCATATGCGAGCAACGATGACATACCTCATCGGTAACTCATATTTCATCATCATCGACTTACTTGGGGGGAGCGGCAAAATTCGCGGTATTTAGTTCATTCAAAATACGCCATAGTATAAATCATAACTAGTATATCTGTGTCTACTACACTGTCGAATGGTTTGGTCGAACCTTTTGCCAAAAACAGTCTTAGTTACGTTTTCGGTTAGGTAGTCGGGTAGGAGTGCTCCAGGGAGGCAGTGAGGTCCCAGAAGGGCGCAAGCAGCCGGCGCTAATGCCGCAATTTGGGACATATTGGGTTTTCACGAAAACTGCAAACGTAACTGGGTTATAAATTCACGTTTATTACCTCAAATATATTCAGTATTACCTCCGCAGTCGCTACCGGAACAAATCAGCAGTTGGTTCACTCGGAACGCGGTTTGCGTTATGAAATATTAACGTTTACGCACGCGTTTTGGGAAAACGATATGTAGATGTGTTATGTGAATCGCTAAGTTGGGCACGTTATCGGAATGGGACGCTAATGGCGTCGAACTGTTTTAGGGTTCCGCAATCAAGGGGCAACTGGTACCCTATTCCTAAGAGTTAGCTGTTCGGCCGTCTGTCCGTACTTACGTCCATCTCTATCTACAAAACCATAGCAGTTAGATACTTGAATTGTTTAGACTATATTTAGGTACAATTGTTGCCACTATAACAACATATTTTCCATACAAGAAATATATTTTTCATACAATATATAATTTTCATACAAGAATAAATTAAACGGTTCCTCCTTGGTCACAGAGAGACTTGTGCTCAACTTTCTTACTTACTCCTTTGGCGCAGCAACCCAAAGTGACTCTTGGCCTCCGACAAGAGAGCTCTCCAACTAAGGCGGTCTAGCGTGAGTCATCAACTCGAAGTTCACGCAAATCCGCAGCCACTATCCTTCCAGCGATATTTGACCTGACCGACGGGCCGCCGACCTATCGGTTGAACCAGATATGCTTTCTCCGCAGCTCGGTTGTTGCTCACACTGTGCTCAACAGTCGACCATTACAGGTTCAAGACACGGATCCCCTAGTACAGCTCCTGTTCACACTTGACTGATTTTATTATTTATCGACAAGTCTACCCATTGGCGCGTCCGTTTTCACGTGTGGGGCAAAACTCGATCGTAACTCATAATATTGTTGTATTCCACCCTTACAATACGAAATACATTATCATTTTCTGACAATAATAGTTAAATTGACGTCCTTAATTCGATATCGGTTAATTATAATTTAATGGGTCATTAGGTACAGCGATTAATTATGATTAATTTTACTAAAAACTTTTTTATTAGATTAAAAATTATTCGGTTCCTAGGCGTTAAATGGTCTGTATAATTACTAGCGATGTGCCGACAATGACTTTGGACAACGAGCCGACTAGTTAGCTGTGAAGAGCATGACTAATCGGCCGACTATTCGGCCAAGGCGACTACAGTCAGCAACTTTATAGCTCGCAACTATTCGGCGACTAGTCGACATATCTCTAACAATTATTAATTGTTTATAACAGATGAAAATAATTTATTTTAGGTTATTATTTTTATAGTGTTCTTTTTTAAAAGTGTCCTACAATAATGCTGAAATCATTTGTTTACATAGTTTGCCTACTAAAAAATCCACTCATACCTTAGCATTAAAATTGCCGAGAGGGAGTGCGGAGGAGGGGACTGGACTGGACGAGTACATATGTACCTATCGTTGTCGAAAAATATACGTACACACTCGTGATTACGCATATTAAACAATCATAATATTAAATCAATAATTATATTTAGAGAAAATATAGCTAGCTCCCGTACACACTCATACACTAAGAGCAAACACTCATCCGGCATATAAATGTCTGTTTTGACCGGGAATCGAACTCTGGACCTATCCCTTCATAGGGTCAACATTCTCCCTGTGATCCGTAGTCACCAACCATAAAGAATTACTATGCGGATAGGGATAAATAGATACCTAGATTTTCTCATCATCAATCGACAATACTAACAAACAGAACAATCAGAACGGTCTAACATACGCCATCTAACAACGGTTACTGCAGTTCGATAAACTTATTTGCGTTCAATAAGGCGAACGGTCTGACTTTTCCCATTTTTCCTCCACGAACGACCCACCTTCCCCCGTCTCCTCCCCTTGCGGTGCAAAGTTGAGGGCATTAACGTGTTATCGGTAGCACCGGCGTGAAGACGGGACCCACCTGATGCCGTACCACCCAACTAAAATTAACCTCCAAACTCGCGAGAAAACAACTTCCGAACTCATCCATTACCCGCGTTGTTCCCCAGAAATCTTTTGCTACTTAACAAAAACAGCAATGGAACGAAAACAGGTCAACGTAACGACTATCCTCACCTTTAATAGGTGTAACAGATAGTATCTATACCCGTTGAGATGTGGGAATAGGTGGAAAGCGAAAACGTGTTTTGCAAACCAGCCGGGAAATAAGGTGTCCCCAATTTTACTTTGTCGACCGCCACTGATAGCAAATAATGTAATGCCGGAAAACCTTTGGGCGTCATTTTCCCTTTGTAGCTTTTCTCATTTGCTTTTAGTGCCTGTACGGAAAGGAATTTCGTGTTTTTTATTTTTTAGATATTTATGCATACAACAATTGTAATGAAATTGTAAAGTAATTAATTGTTCAGGAGATATTTAAAAGTCGAAAACTCTAACAGTTTGTCAAGGCCTATCAACGGTGTTTGAAATAAAGATAGGGAAAATAAGCTGGCTTCCCATGAGACGGTAGATTTTAATAATTACAATTAATAATGATTTGTCTTTGGTCTGTACGTTATTTATTATGTGTTTTCTGACACCAAATTGAAAAAACACAAGCTTTAATTATAGATCTATAATACAAAGGAACACACAAAATTTTGTAGCTGTATTGATAATTGTTGAGGAGTTTCCTTGTCTGGAGCCAATCCAGAACGTAATATTAGGTTAGGTGTCATAAACATACATATGTACATTGTCAACAGGTTAAAACTTGTTACAAAATTTCCGCTTCGAAGTGTAAGAGAAAATGGATAATTAAGCTTGTAAGATTTGACACAACTGATTTGTAACAAACAAATTTACAATTATTCTAACTTACAATCCAAGTTAAATAAAAGATTGTAAAAATAATACAAATTAATAAATGCTAACACACTCATAATATCGCCCTAGAGTTCCTGTATCATAACGTATCTAAAACCATCGATCTGCGACACGGATGTCAACTCCAGACTCGAATTGAATCCTAGTCCCTTCACTTCGCTTCTGTTCACCAATTGCAGACTATTCATCAAATTAAATCATCAAAATGTACCCGAATTATCAAATGCAACACGATCTCTAGATTCTTTCACACGATTCTAATGGTTTTCTAATCAAATCTGTGGCTGTCCCGAAGTCAGGGTAGTCCCAGCGGAGTGCGAGTCCATTGACAGGTTATTGATACAAATAGCACCCGCCCCTTACCTCAGCCACCCGACACCAATAAAACCTGATTGATATTGTGTAAGTGCCCCCGGAAAATGTGGGAACGCAATTGATGTTACAGCCAAATTCGATTGGTGGAAAATTGAAAAGAACTATCGGTTACGCGAAAGTGTACTTAAAGTCCTTGTTGTAGAGTCCATAATGTTTTTGATGTGTGTGTACTTAATGCGTTTTGAAACGGAAATTTTATATTGATAGTAGCCGGAGGCGTGAATAGTGTTGTCTAACGCACTTACACGTACGGACGTACAGACGTACACGTGGTTCGTATTAAGGTGCTGGTTGCAAGTGTTGGAGTTAATATTTACTAGTGAAGTATTTCAACTCAAACTCATATCATTTATTTCATGTCGGTAGTTTCAACACACTCATGAACGTATTTTTTTTTGGAATATACCGCCATTTCGGAAATAATTAATAAGTTACTGTCTATACCTGCAAATCATACGGTTTTTTCTATTCTTCTAATTTATTTTAGACAATGTCCCCTATACTACACCAATGCCCCGGGTTTTGCTTATTTAGGTAATGTTGTCTATGGTTTGTCTAACACTTTATAATTTATTTGATTATAATACATCAGCGCTTTCGATTATATTATTCGATTTTATTATCGAATTACCGTTGAGTAAAGTAAAATGTTATATACAGACAAAAAAAATTACAAAAATAATACTGTTAGTGCGGGTAGAGCGCAAATTTCAAGTATCTTCATATTTCGCCTAATATTTATTCCAAGGCAGACCTCATGCTCTATGAGTCCACCGCGCCGCTGTTCTTCCACCATCGTGAAAGCCTATAGAGATACACTCAATCTGATGTATATTAAAAGTCGTATATTTGCATCAGATATAGTTTTCAAAACCAATAAGAATATACTTACTATACTGTACTTGAAGATAGACTAGTTTAATGCATGTAATTAAACATCGTTCGTAGCGATCGGTAATAAAGCTAAAGCTATACTGCCGCTTAATAAGGATAACTTTACGCATTTTCCATACCAACCAGATAACTTTAAAAATATGAATGTTTGAATTAATTATTTAATATTATTAAAAGTCTTTCTTAAAAAAACTACAATAATTACCTGGACAACCAATTTAGTACCAACACTATTTATCTATAGATCAGTAATTAGAGTAGCAACAGCTGGAAGCAGTGGCCATTAGCTACTCCAAATCAATACGTCATATTCTTTTTAATTTGTGCCTTGACCGCCTCCGAGAGTGACAGACAGACAGGCCGCGTGGGAGGCTATTAACACTTAACAACTTATAGGCAGACCGGCTACCGGTTGTTTGTTAACTGGTTCGAAGAAAGGTCGCCTAAGGCCGGGTTTTGAAATAGTTCCATTTGAATATGCAAACTAATATTAATACTTTTAGAGTTCCGTACACGGTGCGACTTCGATAATTTTGTAAATCAACTTTCGTTGGTAGAAATAGACATGTGTAGAATTTGTTTTAACTTTTATTTGCTAACCTTTGGAACCATATACTACCTGAAATAATACTAGTAAAGTATATAAATACTTTCTTACTATTTCAATAACAATAAAATAATGTAAATAAAAATAAATTACAAATAAAACAACGTAAATATAACTCGTCAAACACAATTTTCGTATTAAAATTACGGAACCCTTGGTGAAAACGACTCACACTTCACCGGTTTTATTATTCATTATGAATATGCAAAGCGAAACAATGTAGATATAGCAGAACAATATCGGTGTTAGAGACATAAGTTGGGTATATTTGACCATAATAAAAACGAAGTGTCTACACTACGACTTCTTAGCGCTTTATTATAGGTTTCTAAGAAAATAAAGCCATCTCTTGTCTACAAATTTGTGGCCCACTACTGAGCATAAGTGTATGCTCATATTCAGGAGGCCTAGAGCACACTTCACCACGCTGCACCAATGGGGATTAGTGAAGGGGTTAGGCCAATCCAAGTGTCAGAAGTTTTTAAGACGCCCAAAAACATTCGATATGGCTAACGATTTCTATCTAACGATAACAACGGCTTTACGTCCTGAAGTACGGAAACGCTTAAGTTTTTTTTTACTGTAAGTGGTCGCCTCCTACTGACCGTGGCAGCTGTTGCCTAACTTTTTCGATCGCTTTCAATTCAAACAAGCCGCCGGGCTATCAACAATCCAATAATCTATTGACACAGTATTTAAATAGTCAACCAGTTCTTTCTCCGTCATTACAACTCATAACTGACACGCCATTGGGCTCCAGTCACAATGTGAACAGTCCATAGTCAACCAGAATGGCCAAGTATGGATTGGTGGACCTCAGTTTTGATGACTTCATGGAGTCATTGCAAACCATAACTATCCCTTCATGGGTTCGGGTTCCACTCACAATTTGAACGGGCCATAGTCAAACACAATGGCCAAGTATGGATTTGTGGATCTTTGAGGACTTCATGGAGAATTCTCGGGAGTGCATATCCTTATGAGGTTTTCCTTCACCGCATCAAAATTAGAGATGCGCGCTGCACGTTTGAAACTCAGACCTCCGTTGGAGATATCAAATTTCAAACTACTTGGCTATCACTTTGCCACGACTACATTCGTGCAAATGGTAGTAAGAGCTACGAGCGTTTCAAACGCCGGTTTGTAAGCATCAGCGTTTATTTATTTAGCTATTAACGGGTTACCGTACCGTAGTGATGTACTTAGGTAGATATCGATGTGGGATCACCGAAGAGTTAGCAATAAAAACACTCCCCGAGCACATTACGGCGCACATTACATTTGCCGATAGGCGTAATATTCGTTCGGTATAAAAGGTCATAAATATTTAATACACATTTTCCCACAATGGGGTGGCTATTCACACCCGAGGTGAGGTTGACACTTCCACGGTTATGTAATGCTAGTTGGTAGATGATATCGATAAATTCGGTCCTACACAATAAAATATTTGAGGAATTATTTGATAAAACTTCTGACATTCATAATTAAATAACCTAAACTTTGTTCCTATTACAAATTTGTAATAGGTACAAGTACCTGGTGAACCGATATAGTGTGAAACCGCCATCTAGTGTAAAACACCATTAATAAATGCTACAGGTGCAAACAAATAAATCAATGCCGACGATAGGTACACTTTGCGTCACATACGAACAATCAGACAAAAGAAGCACTGCACATTTTTTAATATTTTCAAAATATAGCTACGTAATCACCGAAAATGAAACCAACATTAAATAATAAAATACAGATTAGCTAATCCCTACCCCTTAATGTAAAATCGTTAAAAAAAGCATCATACTTTACTGACTTTCCATTAAGATCTATGTCAAGCATTAACTTATTCTATATTTAAAAAAAAACAAAATTTCAAAAAAATTTTTCGCCAACCCTATTCTAACCCACAAGTGCGCAGTAACAGGGCTGATCGAAATAACATAAATCGCCAACCCCCTGGGGTTTACTAAGCAAAATTATTTGCTTGTCCGACTTATTGTTCGGCTTTTTGACGAAGCAATTTAATACCAGGAACACCCACTAACATTTAAAAAATCATTTTAACACTTATTTCTAACACTATAAAATAAATTAAAGTTATTCATTACTTTCTGACCATTAACCCCCCAATGCTGAGATAAATTTTCTTCAGAATGAGGGACATTTTGACCATAGGACCTTTTCGAAAATGGATTTAGATATTTTAGATTGAATTTAGGTTAACTTTAAGATTTTGACAAAATAGTTTTTCATGCTAATCTTTTAAGCCTACGCCAAATTAAATAATGTGAACCGATTATAACCCGATGGTTTGCTCTGATCGTAAGTCGGCAAAAGCAGGCGTAGTTGAAAACAAGATGGCTAGATAACTTCGTCGTATGTAGTTTCGCAGGCTACGTAAATTTGAGTCCAGATTGTCACCATAAAGGCGACTATTACAGCCGTACCTTCATAGAACATTGTGAAATCTCTTAACGCAGTATTTTTACTGTAGTAGTAAGGAGATGGTCATATATAGATATAATTCTATGCAGCTAATGATAACGCTACTGAACCTTAGTTGACACAATCAACGTGGACTTTTCTTGACTCTAGCCATTATTCCAGAAAGTTCTCGTACAACATCACATCCATGTCTGTAGACAACACTTGTTCAAAACTGCATTCCCGGCTTTTAAGTCGAATGATGAATAATTTTAAAATACATTTAATTGTATATATCGTGTTAAAGAGGGTCAAAATTATTAAATTGTATTTAAAATACCACTGATGGTGAGCGATTTCTATGATGCATCCAAATCTCCTTTTTTTAATACTCGATGTTCGTGGTCGTTCTAAGCTTTGAGAATAAATGTAATCACAGCGAATATAGAGTTACCCCTCACCAATATAATATGAACATGTATAAATCAATTACATCACCCGCTATGACAATTACACTTGCTAACTTGTTTCAATGCACCCATACATCCACAACGCGTATCCACAACGCGTCGCACACATAGGAGCAGGCCTAGGGTTGCCAACCCTACTCTATACAGATTTGTATTCTATATGTACGTACTATAAGCACTTTATATGTGTATAGTCTATATAATACAACTATATTATAAAATCTTTAACCCTAAAAGATGACGCTTAAATGCTCTTTTTTACTCAATCTTTACTATACTAACGCCAGTCACACATACCTATAAACATAAAAAAATCAACTATTGAATGAAAAGGAAAAATATTATGTGCTGGAAAACTCACTTAAGACTTTTTAAATGGATATAGTATTTTTAATAAAACCGTACTCTTTATTTATCTCCTTTAAAATAACATAATTTATTTCTAATTTATTACTTCTAATGATAGTTGACAACCCTATCCTAACCTAACCCCTAATACTTGCCCTAACAAGTGTATCGTTGTTCCGAAATACTCTCACAAGCTTATAATACCCTAATCAATGAACCCTTAGATTTAGCTGACTATTTTGCCACTGGCTTTAGTGAAAAATGAACTCTGTTGCGTGTGAATTAAGTGCAGTTTTCATTGATGTGTTCGCTGCAACTTTATTATTATGGCGAGAGAAACGAACCGTTAAATTAAGTTGTATTGAGATCATTGGTAGAGGGCAGTGGTATCTTATGACTGAATATCAATTTTTGCCGGCTGGTTGGTCTAGTGGTTAGTGAACCTGACTGCTGGGCCGGAGGTCGTGGGTTCGATTCCCACCCAGGTCGAACTTTTCTGTAATGAGCGGAACTGTTTGTTCTGTGTGTCTGGGTGTAAATATCTATATAAATATGTATTTAAAAATATTGTTGTCTGATCACCACAGTATAAGCTAACGTTTAGTTTGGTATCAGTCGGCCGTGTGTGAGTTGTCCAAAGATATTTATTTATACAAGTATCGTTATTAATATACCATTAGATCCGGCTAACAATGTTCTGACACATAAATGGTTAAGCTACCTGTTATGGGAAAAAACATTGACTGGGATAAAAACTATCCTAAAACTCATCCCATTTTATATACTACAGTAGTTCCCAGTTGTATGTAAATCAGTCTAGTGAGTTCCGGATCGCCAGTAGCCGCCAGTAGCCGCCAGTAGCCACAAGCATTGGCGGTGTTCGTACGCATCATTAAAATGTTGACTAGCTAACTTCAGCATCGGTTTTTTGTGACGATCGTAAAAATTTACCGTCATAATTTTCAGCGAACGCGCCAAAGGAATATAACTTCATCAGAATGAACTTTGAAAATGGCGACGTTAACCGTTTCTTTCACCACACATCACAAAGATCTAACGTAATAATCTCTTATTTGCAATCCCCGTTCACAAATAGAGCCTCATTGTCGCGCCGAGCTGTATTTCATTAATGTAGCACATTGCTGGAAACTGAAATTATGCCCGTGACGAAACAAATCGTTTTCCAGTTATGTTTATGACACAAGGTACAAGCGGGGATGGTAGTTTTTAATTGAGAAGGTAATTCGAAATCTCTTCGATCAAGTTTTTGTAAACAGTTGTCGTTTGGAATGATTTCAGCGCACGCGTTTGCTGTCTCGCGTTCGTAGTTATCATTTTAAAGACTCCCTGTAACCTTTTGTTTAAAAAGAGTACCAGGAGTTTGTTTTCTCCGACTTTTTTTTCTTCTGGCCTACACTAAGTTACTTAGGCATGTGGTATTGTAGTATTCTAGCAAAGCCTTGTAGATGGACTTGTTTACCGAGATATTAGGCATCACCGCGAGATTGTATGGATTTTAAATCTGTAAGAAATTTTAAGGTATTTTAATAAGAATTTATGAATAT
>DWJZ01006616.1:0-12866 GCA_018249125.1 Asbolis capucinus
GTTGCTATTCATCATTTCAATACATTTTTTTTAACTGTCCCACTACTGGGCTCGGATCTTCACTCACAATGTGTGGGGTACAAGTCCACCACGCTGGCCAAGTACGCATTGGTGGATTTTACACGCCTTCAAGAACTTCTCAGGAGTGCAGCTTTCTTCACGAGTATTCCTTCACTAATAGGAATAATACTTCGGATGTTCACATAACTTTGAAAATTACAGGTGTGCGCCGCAGGATTTGAACACAGGACCTTCCAGTTCGAGAGGCTTCGACCCTGCTTTGTTTTGCTAGTACTGAGACATAAGTTCGTATTAATCTTCATCTTTGTAAATATCTTTAATTCTATTAAAATTATAAATACGAAATTTGTTGAAGATGGATGTTTGTTACTCCTTCACGCAAAAACTACTGGAACGATATGGATAAAATTTGAGACAGAGATAGATTTAAGTATACAATAACAGCTATGCCATTCTTTATCAACATACCTGTCATGCGGGCGAAGCCGCGGGCGGAATCTGTATAACACAATCACTCACCTATAACATATGAGTAGCCATCGAGAGTTAGCACGCACTTTCTGGGCGCGCCCGAGGCAGATCTATGTCTGTGCCCTCTGGGTCCCGCCCCCAATGCTCTCCCTCCCCCAGGATCACTATGGCATTTGTGGACCAGCTCCTTATCATTCGCCAGATTACTATTGCCGTCGACAGAGCCCTGTCTGCTGCCTTCCAGCAACGCTTTCCCGCGTCGCATCATCACATCATACGCTATCTCCAATCACTAATATCCACTTCACTTCACTTCACTTTATCCACGTGACTCGTTATTTAAGATTAATCACACTAATACGGCTGATATGTTTATTTCAAAATTGTTTTGATATGTAACAGATCTTGTCATAACTAATGTTCAAACTTTAGACATTTTTATTGGTTCACTGGTGTAAATTACGAATTATTACCATAACAAAACTATTTTGAACTATCTTACATTCTATTTTTGAACGTTGTAATTATGTTAGGTTTTTTGAAAGGGAAGGGAAATAGACTACTATGACAGGACCACCTTTAATTTTTTTTTTGTTTAGTTTTTATTTCGCCTGGGAAGCGACAAGCTTCAACTGTTTAAGTTCATAAAATTTACTTGGTGCAAATTCGATCTGGATTTTTTTGATTTTGTATGGAAAAAATCCAGATCAATATGTACAAAACTTTTACAGCATTATAGGCTTCTGGAAATGTGGAAATTGCCACATTTATTTACTTATATATTACTGTAAATCAACCTGTCAAAAATTATTTAAATTTTATCTATGTGTACCCGTGTAATAGCAATTTATGTGGAGTCCACGAAGACTTAAGTTCAAAATAGAGTTGGTAAAAATTGTACATAACCGCCATCTTACATCAATTCAATGAACTACATAGAATTGCTTAATATTCGCCATAAAAACTTAGTACTAATAAAGAAAAGAAATAACGATTTCTTGGTTTCTTTTATTACTCTCATTTTTATTATCTGTGCGAGTTTTTAGAACACAATACAAGTATTTATACAGGTATAGATATACAAAAATTGCTCCAGTTATACATACTATAACATGTATACCTGATGTTAACTGGCCACTTCAGTAGTATAGGTAACTCAATAGAACTCTACTTTTATTTGAAGTTTGAAGTGAGTTGGATACAAGACTCATTCTGTGAATTTTCTTTGTTAGATTGTTAGTGGGAACACACTCTTACTGGAATAATTTTTTATTGTTTTACGGTATATAATAAGCAGAATTAAATTTTTCTTTGATACCGGTATTAAGTTTTGTGTAGATCAACTTATCTGAGAGGAATATTGTTTTTATCTAGAGGGAATATTCAAATAATGACTGTAAGAGATTTTGTTATGTTTGAATATGTTTTATTCCGAATTTTTCAAGCGATAATTTAAAAATTATTAACGAAGGAAAACAGTGAACACGTGACTCAAGTAATGACTGACTGAGTTAAGCCCTTATTGTTTTCTGGACAATTTCATCAACGTACCTATCACGCGCACCGCGGGCTTACTCTAGTATGTCATAAATCTAGAAAAATATGTAGCTTGCTTCCCTTGGCTCCATTTAAATCTCCCCTGTTTCAGAAACTGGGTACGCCCATTGCCACTAACAATTTTATCACATTTAAAACGTCCAATATGAAAATATAGACATCACAGCATTCTAATACACATTAACTGTGATAACCGTCATGGAGTGCGATATCGAATGCTTTTGAAATCTTTTTAACCACAGAGTAAACACATGCACTTTTATAGATCACGTTCCGCGGTTAGTTACGTCATTGTGTGGCTAGATAACTTCATAGAGCGTATTTTATTTATTTACTGAACATGTAATTACATTTATGTTAGCAGTTTTTAAATTTAGAACGGATAATTTATTGGGTTTCGAATTTTATCGTTGATTTGATGGAGTTTGAATAAATTTATTTGATTTGATCTGATCATTAATTAAATAAGAACTTAGTAAAGATATTTTTGTTTAGTTTTTAAAATGACTGTTGGTGTAGTGGTTAGTAAATTTGACTGGTTACCCGGAGATCATGAGTTTGATATTTATACAGAGGGTTTTATTGCGTATAGAAACTAATGTTTAATATCCTGGTGTGGAAAAAAAAGTATGTATTTCAAAGTACATAATATGTACTTTCATCATTTGTAAGATGACTGTAGCACAAGGTTACGCTTAATTTGGGATCAGACGGCTCGGTCTGAGCTATCCTAACAGATTAGTCTTTGCTATCTGACCCGGCAAGCGAAATATAAATGATAAACCTGTTATCCCTTGGGAACAAAACCACTGTCTGAGATAAAAAGTCTTTTAAGAGTCATCCCATTCTATAATCTACAATAGTACCCAATTATATCTTATCAGTCTAGTTGTTTCCGAGTCGCCATACTCAATTTAACCTGTTATCCCGCGGTAATAAAACCGTTCCCGCATATAAAAATTATCCTATCTATTAAGTTGGACCCAACAATATTATATCCACAAAAAATAATTGAAATTAGCGGTTTCGGAAAACCGGTTTCGGTTATAATGATATCTTTAGGTTTTATCAAAGAATTCATATATATATATTTTTATACATTATTAGAAAATTTATAACTCAAGTAGGGACTTTATATTGTACAATTTTGACTTTCGTTAAGTGTGCTTTTGGTTCCTAAGACGAAATAAACAGTTTTCATTTCATTTCAGCTGTAAAATCCGTATTTAATGATGTTATTACAAATTTAATATTAGTGTTTCTTTGTTGTACCTTGTACTTGTTTTATGTGCATATAAATTATTTTAATTTATTATTTCTATTGCTCGATTATTCCCTTTTAATATTCTTTAAACTGATAAAATATTTTATTTAATCGCATTTATCTCACAAACATATTTTGTGAATTTAAAAGTAAGACATTATATAAATTAAATTTCAATATAAACGGTTAAATGAGATTGCATTATAAAAAAATTCAGTATGCTTAAAGTTTTCAGTTCGTATTTTATTCCGTACGTTTGCTGGTAAATGTTTTAGATTATAAAAATGTTTGCGCGTTCGGCCATTTTGAATTGTAAATATTTTGATATTTGCTCGTATTGTGATGAATCTGTTTCTCTTTGATATGTTAAAAAAGCATTATATTTTTTTATTAGTAAAAATATTTGTACATCTCTGGCCTTTTCGATTCCTTTATTAAATTAACGACTCTTTAAGCAACTCTTTGTGATGAAGACCGAACGAACTATGCTAACAAATCTGAACTGGTAAACCTTTGTTCTTGAATGTACCGTGAATTTTAGCAGAGGTAGTCTGTGAAATACTAATTATATGGTTCGTTTCATATTCACGGCACCTAGCTCAACATTTACAAACATCGACAGAAGAATTTTTTAACATTATTTACCCGGTTCAGGAACGCCGTGAAATTGATGTTTGGTTGAACGGAGGTGGAAACACGGAAATCTATTTTCACGACGATTGTTGTTTTTCCGCCGGAGCACTACACGGGGCGTCCATAAAACATTGCGTCATGCCCCATCAGGGGTAGGGGCGCCCCCCATTTGTAAACAGATTGTGACGTTGTATGTACTATTCCGAATAGGCAACAGGTGGTCCGGTCATTTCGTTGTTTTTAACTTTATGTATGCACTTTTTTTTGTACACGTTTTTTTTTTCTTTTTTTAACATACCACAGATATGTCCGAGATCGGAGAGAGATGCGTACGGAGCCGTTTAAGGCGGCATGGTAACCGCGTCTGATCAGCGTGGAGGCCTGCGCGCTACTGCCGGTTCTGAGCGAAGCACATGCTGAGCCCTACAGGTGATCAGTCCCTTCTTCCAAATTCTGTTTCTAAGGGTGGTTCAATTAACTCTCAAGGACGTAGCTAAATGTACCAGTCTCTAAGTGATATAGACGTTTCATGTAAACATATTTGCGGACTTTCATTTGTTTAGTGTCTATTTTTTTAAGTTTATTTCTTCCAAGCTTACAAATTGATCTCTTAACCGTAGTTATGTTATTGATAAATCAATACACATTTATAAGTTCTTAATAAAACTAAATACATTTTTGACGTAAGGAATACATACAAATTCAGAAATGTAGACATGTAATAAAGTAATAATTGATTTTTTCTACTAGGAATATATTTTAGGAAGAGTAAGATTATAATATACTCCACCCTGTTCTAATGTAGATAGGTGGAGGGGTTAGTGGTAATAGATTAATGATGACAACGTGGACCGACGGATTTGTGTACCCTTCGAGGCACGGAGGCGCTCATGAAGGCCTAAGACAGTTTATCGATTGCTATCTAACGAAAACTACCAGAACCGATGGCTTTACGTGCCCCGAATCACAGAAGCTTATTTTGCCCGTTGTTTTGATTCTTTTGATGGCTCACAACAACAACTACAAGACTACGAAAGCTTCTATATCATAATACATTTTATATTTTATGTTTAAATATTTTATTTAGACCAAAGTATCAAACATATTACTCTAAAAGCTTCCCGCGGCTTCGCTTACGTGGTATGATTGTTGATTAAAAGTAAGTATGTATTATTTCAGACAATAATATATACTATTTCTGCGTCAGATTTTATTCAGATCCGTTCAATAGTTTTTGCGTGAAGGTGTAACAAACATCCTGAAGAACTTTCGCGTTGATAATATTAGTTTGCTAGTATATTTCTATGTTGTTTTTACAAATGTATGTATAAAGCAGTAATATATACATATGTATAACTAGTTTTTCCAGCGACTAGATTTGCGAGTTAAGAGTCGCTTTGATTCGGATATTATCCAATTCTATGCAATTTTTGAAGTAAGAAATAGACTATCACAACAAACATTTTGACTTACCTCCAACTTTGAATAACTTCCTGGAAGTTTGGGGTTATTTGGGTCAAAGAAATGATATTAAATAATATTTTTTACAGATATAAATAATCAAGTATAACAGATGGGCTACTTTTTAACAATAATAAATATAAAGTATAAAACTCGGGCGAAGCCACGGGCGGATCTTAGAGTATCTTAATATTTTACAAAAATAAAATGTTTACTTAGTTCAATTTAAACTTGAAATATTTACGACCGGTTCTGCGGTCAAGTTCTGTCCATCATTTGTGGTAAATAACGTGAAACAAGGTTAATTATATATCAATTAATTAGTTATAATACTCCATTAATAATAGTTTATTAATATTACTGGGATTATAATATATTTCCAAGTATCATGGCCGTCGAACAATATGGGTCGATATATTGGGGCGGCTTAGAATACAAACCCGAGTCAAAGGCCTTACAAGGAGTCATAAATAGCGTACAGAAGTCAGCTGTTCGATGGTAGCTCTGCGGAGAATTATTTTTATTTATTTATTCATTTATTTAAGTCTAAAAGGAAAACTTACAGCTAGATTATAATATGCTAAATTATATGTAATACAGAAGGTCAATTAAAAGTTTTCATATATATTAAATTATTATTTTGTGAAGCCTTTTAATGTAAAATTGCCTTTTATGGATATTTCCACTATAATTAGAGGTATATTAATAAGAATATGTGTATATGTAATATTCTGGCATTCATTAAGTGAGCGCGATGTTCCTGCGATAAAAGAAATATTTTAACTTTGACTTTAATTAATCCAATGAGAACAACATGGAATATGCACAACGTGAAATTTGCACAACGTGAAATTTGCACAAATTGAAATTTGCACTAAAACCAATATTTCCCGCGAGTCATGTATTTCATAACGCGCATGATGTTGTGCATATGAATGAGTACGACGAACGAGTGAATAAAAGGCAAATGTAAAATTTCGCGAAAATTATAAAAGTATCATTAAAATACTAGCTTACCCGGCAAACGTTGTCTTGCCATTGATTAAATTACTAAAATTATTATTACAAAATAGTGGTGGCTGATGCAAGGGTGAAAATTTGGGGTTGTATGTATTTTTAATGCCACATTATAAAAATTTAAAATTTTTGTCCAAAAATTAAAAAGATATATTAGGGGTGACACTTTCACTTAGGGGTATGAAAATTAGACAGTAGTCGATTGTCAGATCTACTGAATATGCAAATAAAATTTCATAGAAATCGGTCAAGCCCTTTCGTAGGAGTATGGTAACTAACATTGTGACACGAGAATTTTATATATAAGATGAATGTATAATATTTTGTAAATCGAAATTCATGCCTATTGACCCCTATTTGAATTCATTGCTTTTGAAAATGGAGCCAAAACTAATCAAATATTAACATTAACATATCTTTGGTTGTATAACGTGCCCCAAAGGCACCAAGCGCTCGATATATTACTTATTCAATGTCAAGGGTTGAACAGAGGCCTAATAATGAAGACCCTTGTACTTCTTGTCCCTAGATAATTTCACGTTTATAAAATATTGTACATATATATATAACAGTATACATATATCTACGATGTAAAATATACCTCGGAGCTCGAAAGAGACCCCGCCAAGTCGAGCAAAATAAGCGAGGGGCACGGAAGGGACTCCGACAAGTCGAGTAAAATAAGCGAGGGGCACGGAAGGGACTCCGACAAGTCGAGCAAAATGAGCGAGGGGATATGACAATACAATAATATGATACCAACGACCTGATCTGATGCAGGAACTGGAAGGTGGGTACAGGTATGGCCACTAGTAAACCTGTCGTGTTTGGGTCCATTAGATCCTCTTTATGTTAAATAAATGGTGTACGAGTATTTGTAGATTTTTTTGAACTATTATCATTTTAACCGCTTTAACTAGCTTTTCTAACCTATTAAAACAATAGAGGAAGTTTTTCGACCTTTTCAATCGATGAGAAATCGATCGAGATTCTATTCAATCGAGAGGTTGATTTGGCTTCAAATGGGATCTGAAAATTTAATAAGACATAAAAAAATAATAGACATGCTATATATAACATGATATTACTTAGCAATATTATTTGTACAATAAACAGATTTTTCCAGAAAATAAATGATACTCGACCAAGTTATACATAGATTATTATTCTAGTAGCCTTTGCAAACAATATTTCCAGTACAAAGCTTTATCAAGCGCAAACCGGTTTAATTCGGATTTAGCTGGATTTGTTATACTGTTGACCCAATATATGTAGTTCGAAACCTAGTCATGACAAACGCCTAGATCTAATCTCATATTGC
This sequence comes from Asbolis capucinus, assembly GCA_018249125.1. NCBI lineage: Eukaryota > Metazoa > Arthropoda > Insecta > Lepidoptera > Hesperiidae > Asbolis > Asbolis capucinus. The sequence goes on from DWJZ01006616.1 coordinate 7,746, forward strand.
ACAAAGTACGTTAGTACAATGTTATGTAAACTATGCTAATATTCAATGTGCTAAATTTATGTCTTTAGGTATGAATAATTTGCTTTTGCCCACGAATTCGTAAACGTGGACCAACTATTATCTCCCATTTCTTCTTCACAGTTATGAAATTTCAAATGCTAGAATCAATGTTATTTATTCCGTATCAAGTGCATGAATATTAAACTTTACTAAAGTCTACTCAAGACTCGACCTGTGTGGTTAATGTTGATAAAAAATAGCCTGTTACTCGTCAGACCATCAAATGTCCCCACACTGAAAACACGTCAATCCAATCGAGGTGTAGACCTACAAACACACATACTTTCACATTATAATATTAGAGTTGATCTGCAACAGTAACGAAGTTCCGTAAACTTTTATTTCCTACATCAACTCCCCTTTTCGGAAAGAAGAGTTGATTATATTATGTTCCTTTTATCAAAAGAGTGTTATTCTTTCTACTCAAGCAAAAGAAACAGAAATATAACTGTTAACAGGTACTCACGATATGTATATTGTCATACTAATATTTCGAACCAGTTACAATCTTTAGTATCCACGACGATAGTACTTTAAAAACATATGTAATGGGACCACAGCAATTTCAGCCACCAGATGCCTCTACCTGGACTATACAAAATGTAAGTTTCCATTTGTAACGTCGATCAAATAGTAAGAAAAACTCACACTAAACCCCTATAACTAAATCTGGGTGCGTAACAAGATATATTGTTGGCAATTCGGAATAATTTGGTACATGACCTTGGATTAAGGAGAAAAAGTTTGGGTTTCGTTGCGTTAGACACAGACGGATTGGAATAGTTGGGAAGCACAGTAATGGGGAACGAAGACTTTTTCTTGAAATTTACTGCTACCAATGATTTTATAACCATAGATATGCTTCTTTCATACATTTGGGGCATCAGTTTTTGATTTTTCAGGCGTCATCTTGGATGTCATCTTGTCTATTTTATATCAAACCTCTTACGATTACACTTCTGCATGATTACCCTATGATGAATGACAATTTAAATAATTAATATTAAAATATTTATTATGTGATATAATTTTGAGAAATTTAAATATTTTTTAGATGATGCTAGTAAATCTTTACTCGATTTTTTTATTTAGTTTTAAGTTTTAATTTAATTTAAATATTTACGTGTTTTGTACGTGCATTTTTTGACACATAACACTCGCCTTCTAATAGTTACGCTTCTTGACAGACTAAAAATAAGTGCATCATTTAGTACAGTTTGACTGGTGAGTTCACAAGAACTCATGTCATATCTATATTTATAACATCATTGGCTACTACTGATCTACTAACAGCTTCTACTATTCTACTACCATCTAAGATACTGTTATGTTAATTATGTTAACGTTCGGATGTTATTTATTACAATTGCATGACCACTGTTAATATACCATGACATTTCTAATTTGGTGAAAATAAAAATACTAAAAATTACTTAAATAAGCAGAAAGTTTTAATATAAATATATTTTCAATCTATGCTTCATATATATGTTTGTATGTATATCGAGACTATAGGCTTTATCAAAGAATTTCTTCAAATATATTTTTACTTTGTTAATAAATTTATAACTTATGTAGGGACTTTGTATTGCAAAATTTTGACTTTCGTTAAGTGAGCTTTTGGCTTTTACGACGAAATAATCAATTTTCATTTCTTTTCATTTCGACATTGGTCTAGTGATTAGTGAACCCGACCGTTACACCGAAGGTCGTGGTTTCGATTCCCACCCAGGTCAATCTTTTCTGTGATGAGCAGGAATGTTTGTTCTGTATGTCTGGGTATAATATCTATATAAGTATACATATATTTAAAAGTATTTATGTTTTTTAGTTGTCTGATCACCATAACACAAGCTAACGCTTAGTTTGGGGTCAGTTGGCAGTGTGTGAATTGTCCAAAGATATTTGTTTATTTATATTTAAATAAATCCATACTAATATTATACATAATAATTATAAATTTAAAATACATAATATTAAAAATGTTAAAGTGCGTGTTTGTATGTTTGTCCGTCTTTTACCGCGACAGGGAGTGACGGATTGACGTGTTTTTTATGTGGAGTTAGTTGATGGTTTGGAGAGTGACATAGCCTATTTTTAATTAACCACACAGGCGGATCTGCGTGCGACCCTAGTATATATATAATAAGTTTGTAACTAGTAGCGGTCTGTAAATATACATGGGAATTAATATTTGGCAGAAATCAATTTTCTGTGAAAATTAGAAGGAACATAGGCCAAAATTATGAGTTTGTTTGTATATTTGTTTATTGGTTTGTTAGTCCTATCAACCGTAATGCGAATTGAATCCGGTTTGGTTTCGTATTATGTATGTAGGTAACTATCTATTTATATTTTAAATTATGAATTTTTGCTTTATAAATTTATTTGAATTAATGTAATTTTAAGCCTGATTCATTTATTTATTTCGTAATATTATTTTATTTTTGTTTAATATATGTTAAAGAATTTCTTGAAAATATGGACCGGGTCTGAAATAAATAAATATTATTTTTATTATGCTTAATTTGTATGAATATTTATTTTTTGTTGTGTTAAAACTGGTTAACAAAAAAACGATGTCGACGATGGAATACTATAAAAGCGTAACTCTTAAGAGTTACGCCCTTATACAGAAAACAATAAGTCAATATGCCAATTTAAAGATTCTATCTATGGCCCTTAGCTATATCAAAGCGATACAGGGCCAATTACTAGTATTACACCATACAGCCAAATAACCCGTCTCTTTGGCCCTAATGGCATTTTAAACGACACTCAAAGAGTAACTTGTCGGTATTTCATGGGTCAATGAAAGTTTTGAAATTTAATAGTAATATATTGTATTCATTAACACTTTTTGAATTTTGATTTATTTTTGTTATAGTTTAATTATTATATAACCGTTGTGTATTATTTAACCGTTGTGTAACCTATTAGATTCTCTTGTAAATTAAATAACTTTTTTTACAACCTATAATTAATTATACATTAATATAATAAATAAAATAATGAATAAATTAAAAACATTGCTATAATTAAATCAATTCACACACGGCCATCTGATCCTAAACTAAACATACTCATATTTTTTTAAATACATACTTATATAGATTTATTTTTTACACCCAGAGACAGAACAAACATTCCTGGCTATCACAGAAAAGTTTGTGCTGGGTTAGGAGCGATCCCATTCTTCAACTTAGCAGCCAAGAATACAAGGTACTTCAAAAAATTTTTACTTACGTAATTTACAGAGACAAATATATTTTTATATACTAGAACCTTATCTATGTAACATGAGTTTCCTAAATCACGAAAAGGCTATTTAAATTCAGTGTAGCGATAAAACGAATTATTTAGGTGAAACGCAACGCAAGCACGCGAGGGGACGGCTAAATCGTAGTATGCCTGCTTTACACTTTTCCAGTCCAGTTGAATATAGCCCTGCATTCGTCATTGCAACCCATAACTATCTCAGAACTGGGCTTGGGTCTATTCTCATAGAGAAATAAAATACATAGTCTACAAGGTGCATCTAGTGAGGATTCTCAATCTAGACTAGACTCTACACTCGCTATCTCGAACTTAATGGGCGAGATGTCCTAGCGATTATTTCCTTCACAAAAGCTAGTGATAATAAATTTCTAATACGCACAATAATATTGAAAATTGAATGAATATGTATCACAATTTGATTAGCTTTGCACAGATTGCTAAGTTGGTAGATCATAAAATTCTTAAAATAGCTCTGGAACGAATTAATACTCTGATTTGGATACCAGTAACTGGATTGGCCTGCTTACTGAACTATGGTCTGTACCCATCAACTGTAATCGGAGAGCCAATCCCAGTAGTGGGCCAGTTATGGGTCGCAATTATGAACTGTATTGGCGGTCTACTTTTGGTTTGGTTGCAATCATTCCAGTACAAAGTACCTGGCTTACATTAAGCCAACCCTGGATCAAATCCAGTGATAAATTGATACGATAAAAATGTAAATCAGCACTGGAATCCCATTCCGTTACTAAACTGGTTCCATTGCATTCCAACCCTGGTTTACACGTTTCCAGTAGCAATTAACCGCTAGATTTTATTACTGGACTAGAATGATGTAAACCTGGCATAAGGGAGTGGTATGAAACCATGCTAATTTAGCTGCAGATATAAAGTTCTAAAGACTGCATTACTACAAAATTAAACCACATTGAAGTTAACGTTAAAAATTCACTGCAGTCTGAATAAAGTTTCTTTTTGGAGAAAAGGTTCAATGCGCTGCATTTTGCAGTGTTTAAAATTGTTTAGTTAAGTTTGATTCAGAGTTCGAAATATTGTAATTCAAATTGAATTCAATAAATTTAATGTTAGGGTCATCCCCCGATTAACGAAATTTATGAAACTTAGTACTTGCATCATATTTTTAAAATATACAGAGAAAATCTATTGCCTTTTCCATAATTATACCGTCTCCATAGATAAGTTAAGCACAGTATAATACCTGTAAGTGTGACCACCTGCAGCCCATTGATAGTTTACTACTGAGCACGGATCTCTCTTTATACTGAGGAGGCTTAGAGCATACTCCACTTATAAGGGGGCTTAGTAGGCAACTCATTTGTCGGAAGTATTTACCCGAAAACCGACATGGCCTAATGATTACACTCTAATGTTAACAACCCAGTTGTTACCTGCAACGACACTGACGAAAAAATCCTAAAACCTAAAAGTGAAGTGAGTTTAACAGAAGTGAACCGATAGCAGTAACTAACAATTTCGACAGTCCGTCAATTAAAATAAAACCTAAAAGTGAAGTGAGTTTAACAGAAGTGAACCGATAGCAATAATTGACAATTTAGACAGTCCAGTAATTAAAATAAAACCTAAAAGTGAAATGAGTTTAACAGAAGTGAACCGATAGCAATAACTAACAATTTGGACAGTCCGTCAATTAAAATAAAACCTAAAAGTGAAGTGAGTTTAACAAAAGTGAACCGATAGCAATAACTAACAATTTGGACAGTCCGTCAATTAAAATAAAACCTAAAAGTGAAGTGAGTTTAA
>DWJZ01006617.1:0-12865 GCA_018249125.1 Asbolis capucinus
GATCACCATAGTACAAGCTAACGCTTAGTTTGGGGTCAGATGGCCGTGTGTGAGTTGTCCAAAGATATTTATTAATAAAAAAAAAAATATTAATAATTTATTAAATCAAATATTCACGTTTTTAAAATATATTATCAAAAGTTATTATCAATTTGTTAGGATTATTGAAATAAATGTTGTTATAATTGCGCATTGGAGCTGTGTGGTGGATTATGCGTGTGGTGGAGTATGAGAGACGGGTGCTCAGCAGTGGGCCAATATGAGTTGAAGCCAGTTGGAATAAATAAAATTCATATCAGCAAACATAATGCGTTTTCAAAATGTAGGTACAGGAAATTATAGTCATAAAACCAGAAAAAATTATAATATGTAAAAATAAAATGTAAAAATAACATTTATATAAGACAGAAAAATTTATAATATGTAAAAATTTAATTTATATAATAATAGTTATTTATAATTGTAAAAATGTTGCAATCTTTAAAATGTAAATATTTCCGTTGTAAATTGTGGAATACAAAGTTTTAATTCGGTGTACTTTTTGTACTTTATTATTCTATTTTATGTATTTTTGGAAGATAAATAAAAAACAAAGACAGGCTTGCTTGAGTCAGTCGTCAGATGATTAGTCATGTTCCGGTTGGCGTGAGATCCAGTTCTTCTCTTTTTTTTCCCGTCCTTCAGTCATTCTCCTTCCCATTCTTCTATCACCTGTCCAAAAGTTAATGTGGTATGTCTGGGGTCAGTGAGTATCATTATTGAATCCAGGTAGTTCAGCGATGTTCTGCTTCCTTTTATTTCTATTTCCTGCGTATTACTTCCTACCAGGCAACGCGTTAGTAATACCCCAGTCTGGTGTTGTTAATGTCCATGGACAGCAGTGGTCACTTACCATCAGGTGACCCATATGCTCGTTCGCCTTCTTGTAATATAATAAATAAAAAAACACGCAACGCAAACTCGCAACGTAGGAAGCCAGCTTTACATATTTAGTCAGATCTTTGTTCTCGGATGCAATTTTATGAGATTTTATTTAAATTTAATTTCAAAATAAATTTTCAGATACGCCGATATTGTCTGTCTCATCCCGTGGAAGACCTTTGTTGCTCTTGGCTGGGTTTAAGTACTACAAGAGGGATTGTCAGGTCATATGCGGGGTCACGAAAAGTCGGTGGTACTGTTCTACGCATAACTCAAAAGGATGCAAGGGGTTTGTTTACACCCTGGATGGAGATATCACTAAAATTAGCGCTGTACACAACCATCCTCCTGTGTACAATAAGTTTCAAGTATTTTAGCGCTTAAGCGCAGGGGTTGGCAAGCTGCGAATCGCGGGCCGCTAGCAGCCTGTGTACAATAGCAGTGCGGTCCACAAACACCCCATTAACACGACAAGAATGAGCGTTTTTTGTGATCCTGATGTCGACACATGAAATGTGGCCCGCTACAAATATTCTTTATAACATTTGTGGCCTTAAGAAAGAGAAAAGGTTGCCGACATGTGCTTTAGCGTATTATGCCTGTATTCGAGACAAATACTTGCCTAAGCAGTTACTTAACTGTAAGTAAAAACGGTATTTTGTTATACGCTCCTCTTGTAAATACAATTCATAAATAATACCTAAGCCTTACTCTACTTTACAACCTTTTAAGTGGATAATTTATGTATTTGTGAAACACTTTAATCTTTGAAAAGTGCAAGCTCGCGAGCTCTGAGTCAGTAAGTGTCGTTCATGAATACGGGCGTTAGTTTTTTTACGAATTATATGTAGGTATATTAGGCTTGACTACAATCCCACCTGATGGTGAGCGGCGTTGGAGTCGTAGATCGTAAAGCGCATTAACTTAGAAGAAGCTTATTCACGTCTTGAAGACACTTACGAGTACATCATACTCGTGCGGAAACGCAACGTTTTTTGAATTCTATTCTTTATTTTTAAATGAGGGCATTAAAGCAAAAATTGTTTCTGTAGTATCTGAAGTTATAATATTATATATTTAATGTGAAACCTTTTTTACCATAGACACGATGATGTTGTGAAAGGTTAACTATTTTGTATAAAAAAACGAAAGTAATATAAATTACTAGACAAATTTAAATTTTGTTTAATTGAAATGTATACCTACTGTTGCGACATCGTACAACACGTCATACGATGACGTCACGACAAAACCTGAATCACGCTATCGGAGTTTTCTGTATCGTTAGCATATACATATACCAGTTTCGACTCGGCCGCTCCCCATGCATTACACCTCGCCTGGCGGGAGATCTCCCCTTTGTTAATCTACTATTATTCATCTATACTAATATTATACACCTGAAGAGTTTGTTTATTTACCTGAAGGTCTATGTCCAGGTGGACGTTGAAAGACTGGATGGATGGATACGAAAAGAGCTTTGTTATGAGTTCGACTTATCTGTTGTACAAGAGAGTAGCTAAACGAAATAACGGTCGGCAACGCCTACACAATAATTAATTAGATACGCAAGATTCTCATCGCGATCAAACTCTTATGTGACGAACAGGAATGTTTGTTCTATGTCCCTGGCTATAAAAATATGTATGTATATGTTTATCAAGAACAAGCCAATGATTAATTTGGGACTGGATGGCCATGAATTGTCCTAGGATATTAACTTATTTTATTATTAATATATTCTATTGATAATATTTAACATATAATAATAATATAAAACGTAACATTCTTATCATCACATTATATATAAAATAAAATAACAAACTTTATCATATTTTGTCAAATTCGTATCTTAAAAAAATATTATGTCTTCAAAGTTATATAGTTCTATTATATTATATATGTATAATATAACTGTTAAGACGTAATATTTTTTTAAGATACGAGTTTGATAAAAATGATAAAGTTTTTTATTTTTATTTTATTTTATATATAATGTGATGAAAACAATTTAAAAAAAATATTATGCCTTAAAAGTTATGTTATATAAATTATATTATATATGTATAATATAACTTTTAAGGCATAATATTTTTTTAAGATACGAGGTTGACAATATGATTAAGTTTTTTTTTAATTTAGTTCACTCATAATTTCAACAGGATAATAATTGTAAGCTATGTACCAGGAACCACTTATTCCATATAGAAATCACTTCCAATAGACCCCTAAATAGGAGAATTACGAACGTAGTGGACTGTCTCTCTCTTTATCATATATGTACATGTATCTGTTTCACAAGAAAGTTTAAGCTCATGATGATTACAGGTCCAGAATACTACTACGGGCCGCGAGGTAACCGCTTTATGAAGTTGGATGGATATTCGTACACCATCCATATAAAAAAGCAGTTAGGCGACTGTTTGATGTCCAAGATTCGTTGGAGATGCCTCACCCACTGCTCCAAGGGCTGCAAAGCAGTGATTCATACCATTGATGATGAAATCGTATCTTATAAACTCGAACATAACCATTATCCGGAGTCGACTCATATTTAAGTGACTAACAATGTTAAAACGGAGGAGGTTTTATTTTTTGTGTACCTCTTAAGTCGATGTATCGATTGTCGTTTCAAACTCGTTGTGATATCGCAACGATTAAGCAGCGTTTGCGTTTGGCAAAACGAGAATCGGCCGGCTGGTCGTTTTGTCGTTGCTCAGTTATAGTTTACGTACAAGACAATAATTATGATACATAACGAATAACGAAATAAACGAAGTTTTGAACCAATAACAGATTTTTACTAACATTATCATGGACACTTTTGAGTTTATATTATTATACAAAAATATGTATCTTGTTCACGTTGCATCATAATGTAATTTGCTACGAGTAACATAAATGTTATAATATAGTACCAGGAAGATCTGATGATGGAACTCATAGGACTTGTGAAGACACTAGTAAGCTCTAGCCTAACGCTGAGATCTCTTCAGACAAATAGTTTGCATAGCCCTCGTGCCAGTGACGTCACTATGGCATGGCAGGACCGGCAAAATGCCACAACCCATGCCATAACGCCATATTTCAAACATAGTTTTCCCTCACTGTGCCATGCCATTTTTCAAAAGTATCAGCATAGTATTCGTAAGACGGAGTACAATTTTTTCGCTTTACGTATTTTAAATCAAATTTTAACATATACCATCTTCCACAGAACCTCAATACATGATTGGACCTAAGGGTAATAGGATCATGATGTACATGGGGTATACATACACCGTGCATATGCAGAGATCCTATGCAGGATGCAAGAAGATCAGATGGAGATGCATCAAGCATTGCAGCAAATCGTGCAAGGCGGTCATCTATACCCTGGATGAGCAATTTGTCTCCGTCAACCTGGATCATAGTCATCAACTGGCATTTTGAATATTTTCAGAATCATTACTATTACCATTAAATACCTTGACTTCAACCAATCTTTACCCACAACTGAGCAGGGGTTTCTTCTCTGACTGAAGAGGCCTAGAGCACCACGTTGAATGTGGAATGGAAGAGTACCTAAAAATGCTTTATCATCATCATTGCCATCAATTACTGTCCTATTACTGGGCTCGAGCTTCCAATAAGACTCGTACAGGCCATAGTCTACCACGGTAGTAAATTGCGGATTGGTAGCTTCACACACCTTGGGAGAACTTTACGGAGAACTCGTGCAGGTTTCTTCACGATGCTTTATTTCACCGTATTAAGTGATAATTAATTTCTGAGCACACTAACTTCGAACATTTGAGGTGCATGGATTTAGCCACTAGGCTATCACTGCATGTAAATTGATCTATAAAAAACACTTATTTGAACATATTTTGAGATAGCTAAGTTCTAAGTCTCTTTCGTCATGTCTTAAGTGTAGAAAATTTGTAAAACACGACGTAATCATAGGTTTCTTGAATTTTCTTTAATGATATATATAAGTTATATATATATATATATACACATATATATATATATATAAATGTATGTATATATATTACTTTAAAACTTTGTAAAGCTACAAAAATCTAAAATATCATTCCTTCCTTTTAAAGCTTGATTCCCACGTTATGTGGTTTGCAAATGATCGAATTGCCTCAATATAACGTCTAGATGATCTCCAGGAAATTAAAAATTCCAATAATACATAGTTAAAGATTTTTTTAAATTTCAATGTAATTTGTACAGTAAGTGCTGTGGGAAACCGCCTTGATAAAAGAGAAAATATACTCGATGGTCTATAGTGATGTAATGTAATTAATACATATTATTAAATTAATATTAACTTGTACGTAAATTATGTACTTGTATGTAAATTAATAGTAGCTTGTACTTAAACTCTGTAAGTCTTATTTTATTTACTAGTAATTGCCTTTTTTATCTTTTTCTAAATATAAATTTTATGTAACTTCTGTAAAACATAAACGTTAAAAGGATTTTAAAATTGATATTATTTATTATTCTATTTATGTGAAAAATATTGTATTGTCAATCTTGAAATGAAATAAACTCTGTTACCCCGAATAAAGTTTGAAAACCGTAAATGGGAAAATTAATAGAAAACCAAAAATTATGATTTAGAAGTTTTATTATGTTAATAAATTAATACAGCCAGTAATACTTAATATTTTTTTAGAAACATCCCCATATAAAAATACTACTAGCTTTTTCCCGCGACTGCGTCCGCGTGATACACCTCGTTCTTCACACCCCCTCTGTACCCCCCTCTGCACCTTCCAGAAGGGTCTGCAGCCCCCTCTGCACCCCCACAATCAACAATACCTATAGTGCATCAATATAGAGTTTTATGCTTATATAATCAATAATGAAAAACTATTCCCTTTTTTCGCGGAAAAAGTTGGCCTATGTTTTAAGTTAGCCTTAACAAAATGCCTTTCATTTCATTCAAAGTTAAAGTTAAAAGTTACAAATATTTAATTCTTTTCTGTCTCTCTTCATTTTTCTTCTTTCTCCCGCCAAAAACAGTGTTCTGCAGTGATAGACTTTTCTTCTTGGCGATGCATTTATTTCACTTCTGTCTGATGTTGCTAATGTTCACAGACAATTGTGTTCACTTACCATCAAATGTCCATCTGCAGGAATCCATCTACTTAACCTGCTTATCTTAATGAAAGAAGAAGTTAAAAAACTGAAACTATTTAACCTTTTCTCATTTCTTCGCAGTATGTTACACCTTAAGTAGACAAGGCACAAAGCTGCTCAAATATGACGCCCATACTTATTCCATGCATCGGTCCAGACCAATAGGCGCCAGTACCAAGATAAGATGGCGTTGTGCTCGTTCCAAAAGATGCAGAGCCGTCATTCATACCATTGATGACTGCATAATATCTGGAAATTTTGAACATAATCATGACTGAACATCTGATCTACGAGATTAAGGAATCGATTGGATTGTACTTTAAGGTCGCGGCTAGTAGCGAATGATCGACCTCGACAAATGCGACGAGGGTCATAAGGAGCGACATGACGCATTGCTAACAGTAACGCGACAGGCGATGTAACGCAACATGAGACACGATGCGACAACGTACGTGACGTGACAAACGACGTAACACGAGAAATACATAACGCCCGCGAAAAGCGAAACGACGCGATGCAACAAGCGTCGTTACATAACACGTGACCAAAATAAACGAACGAATGTGTATGACGCAATACTATACGACATAATGCGACTTACATGTTGTGGACAAAAGCTACAGACGAGCGACACGATAGTGATGTGCAAAGGGAAGTGATGCAACAAAAAAATGACATGTGGCCTACAGCCGACTCCACCACGGAGTGATGGTATCAAATTCCAAATTAAATATAATATCAAATTTACAAAGGTATTGAGTACAGCTCTGTCGTGCCCGAGGAGGCTTAGAGACCCTCCATGACGCTTTGATAGATAATTTGATAGAGGGAGTGGAATGGTGCAGGGAAATGATCGACAGAGGGAAATGATGGAGTTGCTATCATGTGATTAGATTACATTTTAGATTTTTTATATTGAAAATTATATTTTTAAATATTAAATGTACACCTAATTAAAGTATTAACAGTAATATGTGATATCTTACTTTAGATAATTTTATATTTCCTATGTTTTAAACTTATTTACAACTAGTAAAAGTTTATAGACACTAAGATTAGTGCATACAGAAATATAACTCCTACTTGAAAGAGCATTTATCTTATTGATATGTTCCAGGTTTTTTAACAAACAGTTTACAATCCCTGAAGAGAGGAAGATGCTACATCTGCCCACGAAACAAGGACAGAAAAACAACTCTGAAGTGCCACAGATGTTTCAGATTTAGCTGTCGATGCCACACCGAGATAATCTGTACTAAATGTTTCTTTTAATTAAAATGTTTTGGTTAATTAGTAGTTAAATCTTACTTAGTTATAATATCTGTAACTAATCGCTGAACATGAAAGGTATATGGGAGATAATATTACCGAGATTTTTAATAAACTAGAAACGACAACAATATTTCGTACAATTGTTTTCAGCTTATCGATTGATCTATTTGTGCGTGCTAATCTCAGAAATGGTTAATTCGATTTGGAAGCAGTTTTTTTTTAACCATTTTCTTGCATAAATATTTAGTATATAATCTGTTCACAATTAAAAATATAAGGAGTCCCGTTTACCAGGGCGAAGCGCGTTATTAGTTATTAGAAAAAAATATATATTTGACCCTGTAGTACGTATATTTGAAGTTATAAACGATGATGTCTCATTTTCTTTAGTTGTATTGAAATTGGAAATTGTTTTTATTATTATTTATTTTATATTTTTAAGATTTACTAATATAGATTTTAGATGAATATTCTTATTAACTAATATATGGACTTCATTCTGAAGGAAATTTAAATAAATAAATTATAATTAATAAAATACTTATTGTATTGATTTTATCTGTTTTTTTTTTATTAATGCCGGCATTATCATTTTCCTTTTTTCATAAAATTTACTTAAACGGAAAGTCAACAATGATGTTACTTTTATTTTGTTGACAGTAATAGAACCCGAATATACCAACATAACTTGGTCTATGTTACACACGAGTCAGAGAGTCAAATAGATCTTTAAAATGATAAATATTTAGAAATATAGATACGAGAAGATAATGAAAAATAGATAGTTATAAAATAATTCTAAAAAACAATGTAAAACTCAAAAAGCGCGGAAAGATATAAATCGAAAAGAGGTTAACGTGGCGAACAAGATATTTGAATTTGGCTAGAGAAAGAAACTTCTACTTGGAGTCTTGACCAAACATATATATCTCAAGTGTTTGCTAGTATATTTGTTTAACAGTAATCAACATTTCCAGATTCAAGCGAATTTGATGCGGATATTTTAGCAAATATCAAAACAGAACAATTAGAAGACATTAGAGCTGTTCTTTTGACAGATTCAGATGAAGGCGAAATAGATGTTAACGAAAACCTAAACTCTGATTATGAAGAAAATGAATTAGCTCCATCTTCCGACGAAGATGCTCTTGATCTTGCAAAGCTATTTCATAGAAGCGATAATATGATGGTTGGATTTGGAGATACATCACTCTCATCTCTAGCAGCATCTATTGCGGGCTATAGATGTCAGAGAATAATGAACCGCTCTCAGTCTTGTCCAGAATTAAGAGACAAGGAGTTGATAAACTTTAATACACATTTACACTTTAAAACAAAATACGAGTGTCAAGGACAACAATATGAGCTTGAAGCAGTTTCGGTACGTTACTTCTACCATTGTTATAGTGATTGCTACCTCCTAGTAGGTTTAAATACTATCGATCATCTCATAAGTTGCTTTTAATACATTCCTTGAGCTATCTTCCAAATATATTATAAGAGATGTATATAAAATTACTGTAGAAGAAGTTATTCCCCCGCCGTTATATTTGATTGGTCTTGAACTTTTTGCGGATATACATAATACTTAATCTCTTAAGTGAAATATCTATTACCGCTTCATTCTGCGTTTTGGGTAGTTTAATGTTAACATTACAATTAAATTCCCTTAAAAAAACTCAAGGACTTCCTGAACATGGAATTCAAAATATTTGTCTATTTCTAAACCTATCTGCTTCTATTCTGATCTAAATCTTAATACTACTTTCTTTACCTCATGTTCACAGTTACCACCACCATCTCAAGGAGAATCTGAAGACCGAGACAGTCCACCATTGTTCATAATAAGCTCTGTGACAGGCGCAAGAAGTAATGATGATGATGAAAATTTCAGCGAAGATATTCGGTTTAGTATTGGAAGAATTTAGAGGGTATCTGGTTACTACAATTCCTGGTTTACATCATTCCAGTCCATTGGTCGAATCCATCGTTGGATTGCTGCTGAAAAACGTAATTGAAATCCACTCAACCGAGTAAGAATGCCAACCCAGTAGTTTACCAGTAGTTTATCAGTAGTTTAGCGGTCCACTTTGGAATCTAATGTTTCTGATCTCTTTTTCATAGTCCCAGTTGTGTTCACTTCAAAGGCTTCTGAATGTCTGGAATAATGTAGACGATACAGTTCTGTCCACAACTGGACTGGATGTCAATCCATTGCCCTAATAATGACATATTGGATCACTGGATGGGAATAATGTAACCCAGCCATAACATAATTATCGCACAGATAAAATCTTATATTTGCATGTGATTATTACTTTTAAATTTAGGAAGATCATTGTATTATATGATATTATACATGATAGTATTATGAAACCAAAGTATATTATTGCAAGAATTTGTCATTCTAAAGGATTTATAAACTTAATTTTTACTTAACTTAAGCTAGTCATAAAGATTTTTGTCTATTTATTTGATTTAATTTTTGAGGTCATATTTTTGTTTTAAATTTAATTCTATTCCTATTTACACATTTGTTCTGCAAATTATTTTGGATTCTGTCGAACGATTTTCAAATTTGTAAGAAGCATTCACTACCAAGTAACTTGATGTGTCTTTTTTTTTTGTTTTCGAGGGGGAAATCTTCGAAAAGATACCCAAACCTAGAAGGTTCGGGTATCTTCTACCCACTAAAACCCCCCCCCGGGCAGCCGCCCGACGCATATGGGGAGGCTCAGGGATGTCATATGAACGCACCGGTGCCTCCCCTAAACTTGATGTGTCCTAGTTAGTGAGAAATTCACAA
Source organism: Asbolis capucinus (assembly GCA_018249125.1). NCBI lineage: Eukaryota > Metazoa > Arthropoda > Insecta > Lepidoptera > Hesperiidae > Asbolis > Asbolis capucinus. The sequence continues at coordinate 10,139 of DWJZ01006617.1, forward strand.
ATAATATAATTTATTTATTAATATTTATTTGATGTATGAATGGATGTGTTGACTGAAATTAAATATATCAAAACTATATAAGGCCTACTTTTATTTTAACAAATAAATTTTTACACACCTATAAAGCACACACATAAAGCTTAGATATAAATTGATTTTAAAGATATTAATTATTACAGGTATTTACGGTTTTGTATTTAGCATCGATATTTAAACCTGTCTTGTTTGGATCGCATGTGGATTATGGAGCAATTGGCAGGTAAAGTACGATGGATAGTACACAAGTGGTGTTAAAACTAAACGGGTTCTCTCGATTATCTTAATAAAACTTCATTTTCTTTAAATGTATATCTTAAAATTTTCTTAAAATTATATTTTTTTCAGGTAAAGCAACTTTCACGTTATCGAGAAAAGGCCATCGGCTCCTCTCTTTCGAGGGCCACACGTTTTCGATGCAACGTACGAGTGAAACTGGCTGTTACACCAAAACTAGATGGCGCTGTTCCACAAGCAACACTTGCAAGGCAGTCGTACATACTGTTGATGACGTCATTGTGTCCTACAACCCAGTACATGTACATTATATTGTAATTAAGAAAAAAATTACAGTTTAAAAAGCATTCATATTTATATCTTCGTACACAGGCTTAAACCTTTGGCCCGCTTTAAGACGTATATTGATAAACTTACGTCACTTCTGGGTTTGATTTATATAGAAATACTTTGATACTCATTAAACATTCGACAAAATTCCACAAATATTCGACAAAGTTTTAATATTTTTGTATTTACTAGTATTTTTTTTGGTTCTGTAGTTTTTACGCAATTTAAATAGGTTGTTTGGCATTTTTTAACACATGAATCTACTCGTCCCAGGGACGGCCATTGACAGACATGTCATGTTATATGTTATGGTCATCAATTAGTACAGTTTAGTAGGCACGATTTTAAGCATTAGGCAGTCATGGCTAATCTATGGTTATAATGTCATTATTAAAAATAAAAATAAAGTGTTCTATATAAGCTAAAAAACTGACTGTGCTGTAGTTGAGGAGTTCTGATATCTGGAGGCAGTGAACAAGAGGCAACGCTTATTATAGAATTGTATTTTAACTGAGGCAATGTGCAAAATTTCAATTTTGTACTCGTAAGAGAAAATGGTTCTAATTGAGCTAGCAAGATTTAACCTGTACAAGCTACCATATCTGCTACATGATTTTTTTTATTTAAAATATTATAAATATTTAAGTAGGCGAAGATTTTTATTTGTCAGTCATTTAAATTATTGAATTATAAATTAAACAATTCTAACAATTCTATTTTTTTAAAGAGAATAATATCATCACTACATATTATTAAATATAGTCCCCTCGCCGCATATGTATGTTCACAATAAACTCAAAATGTACTGAGCAGATTTTTATGCAGTTTTTACCAATAGGTAGAGTAATTCCTGAGGAAGGTTTAAGTGAAAAATCTGTTCAGGTTTTGTGTAAATTGTTTGAAATCACTCACCTTCACCTACCTTCGAGAACTCTCAGAAGTATAGGTTTCCTCACGACGTTTTCACCGTAGCAAGTTTTTTTTCGCAGGTATATGTCAGTACGTGTTAAGTAGAAAAGGTACGCGTCTTCTTAAGTGCAACGGTTACATGTATTCTCTCCACCTGTCGAAAACTCTTGGAGACTTCCAGAAAAACAGATGGCGCTGTGCTCACCACAACCTGTTCTCTTGTAAAGCGTCTATTTACACCATAAATGACGTCATTATTTCCTTTAAATCATCGCATACACACACACAGTTATAAAAGTTTCTTCCATGATGAATAATGTATAGATAAAATATGAAATCGAGTATTTGTAAGGTTTTATTACTAGCCGTAACAAAAATATGTGATACTAGTATGACCCTATGTAGTGAATCTAAGGTCCAACCGCGTCTGCCCTCATGAACTAATGTTGTTAAAAAGTAGCCTAAGTCTCTCTACAGACATCTCCACATAAGCTCAGCTGCGTCTCGACGTGAAAGATGTACAAACATGTGTAAAAATACACACACTACATTTATAACATTAGTATGGTTATCGTTGTTTTTCTTTTATTTTGGGAGAGCTATATAATTTTTCTATATTCTTTAACAGGAGTGAGCAATTTGTTTAATTAAAGGGCCAATTAAAAATCATTTTTGCAAGAGGACCGCACATAGATTAGTTCTTTAAATACTGCGTCAAATCTACTAAACGTTTTAGAGTTAATATGTGAAGTTTTTTTTATTATTGCTTCAATTTTGTATCATCATGTTTTTTTTATGTAGAATTACTTATGATTTGACAAAGTGTATGAGATTATTAAGCATAAAAAATAAATCTAAAAATGCTTAAAGGGCTGCATGCGGCTCGCGGGCCGCAGGTTTTTCATCCCTGTTTTATAAAATTTATCTGTACTCTAACATAAAATTAAAGTAATATGTTCTGGTTTTGTAATTATTATATTAGTAAACATGATTTTTATTCTTTTAATAATTCTTATGTCATTTTGTATAATTGATACCTATCTAATTGATGTTCTTTTTACTAATCGTCACTAATTGACATGAGACTATTAATAATTAATTGTAATATTATTTTTATTTTTACTGAAACAAATCTGTTTTATTTTTGTTCGGTAATATCTCAGTACAATGGTTTCGATCTGGCAATACACCTACCGTCAATAAATGTTATGCATT
>DWJZ01006618.1:0-12863 GCA_018249125.1 Asbolis capucinus
AAAACTGAACTAATTTAGGTGATTATACAGTTATGTCACAGTGAACACAGGTTCTTCTGAAGCGACGACAGTTTTTAGTCGTTGACAAAAACAAAAATATCACCCAAATATCCCAAGAAGGTTAAAATTATCATTCCTTTAATATTGATGTGGTTGTACAAATATACGATCAGGCCATATGATAAATACGCCTTTGGGAATTCGGATAGATTACGCCCACAGACCCGCTTTGGGAATTCAATCGACGCACGCCATTTTTCCTTTTAGTTCGTTTTTGCAACGTGTACAGTGTAGCCAATTTTAAAAGGAATTTCAAATAGTCCAGTTGATAGCGGCTGAAATTCTGAGTGGTTTCCATCGTAAAGTTGATGTTGATGGAGTTTATTGTTTAAATTTTGGCAAATGCTAAGCACGAGTCGATTCTAATAGGATTCATTTTGGAGGACAGTTATTGGCAAAAAACTCACTCAAAAAAATAGACGATTCATTTGCTTAAAAAACTGTTTTAAATTGTATCGATAAGTAAAAATATTTTATATGCAAATGGTATATGCGATGGTAAATTGAGTTGAAATATTGGTATAATAATAAATTTATTAATGGTCTTCCAGAACACAGGGAATACTAAAGTAAGAACAACAGTCATGAATGTAATTCAAAAATTTATGCGACAGCTCTACCGCACTTTATATGACCGTAATTCGGTTTTGTAATAACTCGTAACGCCATCTTGTAGCGATTACGGGAAACGTAAAGAAGTTTTGACTCAAGTAGATAATAGGTGGCGGCTGATCTGACTACTGACACTTTCAAATGTCCGCCATTGTTAAAGTAAGGCAAAGACATTCTCTGTTCTCATTCAGACGTTGGCATGGACGGTCGTTACCAAGTGGTGTCGAGCATTTTATATTTCCATATTTTTAGAAATTTATAATTCGTGTCGGCTATTGCATACAAATTAACAATAAATAAATTAATAAAAAATCAGATCGTGAGTACCCATTTGCACTCAAAATACATATTTATTATCCGCGACTATATTCATTTAAAACCATAAGTAATAATATCAGTACATTATAAAACGTAGTCAAATTCCACGAAATACGCATTACTAGAGATTAAGTACTCAAAAAGTATTTTTTTTGCACAAATTCAAGCATGGCTGACATAAAGTGTACATCAGTTTTCAAAAGAAAACAGGTAAACAAATAAAATGAAGTAACACACAGAAATAATACAGGGTTTATTAAAATATTTAAAAACACAAGCATTAATTATAGATATTTAATATAAAGACACATAAAATTCCTTAACTGTTTTGTTAACCGTTGAGCAGGTCCCTTGTTTGGAGCCAATCCTCAACGAAGCTTATAATAAAAGTATGTTATCATCAGGATGGAAACTTTATGCAAAATTTCAGCTCCGTAGTGTTAGAGGAAGTGGGGCTAATTAAGCTTGAATAATTCGACCTGTAACAAACAAATATACTAACTTCTTAATATACAAACAAACACTGCTAGTTAAATAAAAGCTTGTAAAAAATAATGATCTTTATTGATTAATTCCCTTTTAGGAATGTATACATGATAAATATGAAGTCTTTGGTCCCTGGGGTAGATGATACAGTGTTTCAGGAACCAGCGTCTTTTTCATTTGAGTGACTGGATTGGTGAATTACTAACTAAAACAGCAAGATATTATTAAATTTTGTTCTGTCGGTACACCCTAGGGTTGCTAACTGTACTATATTATATAGTATTGTATTTCGGGACTCCATACTATATACTGTTCAAGAAATCTTCATATAGTATGCGAAAAACTAATTAAAAATAAAACCGCAACACCTTTCGGTTGGCTAATGTAATGTGTGTATGCGTGAAACAAAAAAAATGTTTTTTTAAAACATTAAAAAAAACTATTCTTTATTCTCTCCATAAAATACAATTTTTTTAAAGCATACTATATTTTAATGCTCTTTTTTTAAATACCATATTCAAACAAAAAAGTTGGCAACCCTAGTGCACACATTTCTAAGCTGAGTCAATCTCGCAACGACGTGTCGTTTATTCGCAGACACTTTGAGAGTCAATTATTTCTTGACCTATACTATAACAGCCCTGCCTTTGAAATTCCTGATGAGAAGCAGATACCCGAGGGCATGTCCTCATTAATAATGCCGTATAACTGCGCAAAAGCAGTGATAGCCTAGTGGTTTGAAACTTTGGTCTCCAAACAGTAGGACCTGGGTTCAAATTCTGCGACGCGCACTAATTTTCAGAGTTATGCGCGTATCAGAAGTTGATTATTACTTGCTATGGTGAAAACGTGAGGAAACCTATACTGTCGAGAGTTCTCTATAACGTTCTCGAAGATGTGTGAACTCCACCAATCCACTTAGCCAGCAGTGTGGACTACTGTACTCCTCACATTGTGAGTGGAGAGCTGAGCCCAGTTGTGGGACAGTTTTGGATTACAATGGTGATATGCTCATTTATCAACTATTTGTACATTATATAGGGTTTGGAGAATGTGCACAGGATTTGTTCAATTATTCCTCCGTCCCTCTTCCTCCGTCGAACAACCCGGAGGAGGTGGTATCCATCCTTATGCCGTGAACATCCTGACGACTCCAACGACGCGGTTTACCTCTTCTTTCATAATGTGCACCGCAAAGAAATGGAGTAACTTGCCTGCGTCGGTGTTCCCGCCCGTATAAATAAATAAATAAATATCTTTGGATAACTCACACACGGCCATCTGATCCCAAACTAAGCGTTAGCTTGTGATATGGTGATTAGATAACTGATAAACATACGTGTATACTTTTAAATACATACTTAAATAGATATTTTTATTACACACCCAGACACACAGAAGAAACATTCCTGGTAATCACTGAAAAGTTTGACCTGGGTGGGAATTGAACCCACGTCCTCCGTGTAGTAGTCAGGTTCACTAACCACTAGACCAACCGGCCACATGATTTAGGAATCTTCAAAAGAAGAGTGAACAGGCATTTACAAAGTTAGTGCGCCCAACACCGTAGACATCACCGCTTCTTACCATCAGATGGGATCGATGTCAAACTAACTTACTCCACGTAAAAAACGGCAAATGGAAGTTAGCTGGTACTTTATGTCCCAGTCTGTACGAATGTGCCAATTTTCAAACCTGACCATAAATTTCGTAGTGGCCAATATTTATTTTTCCATTGAGCCTCGTAAAAGCGAATTGTAAAAGGAATTTCCAACAGTCCAGCTCATGGGGAGTGGAATTGTTTGAGGCGTTTTAATTCCAAATACCTATGTCGTTGTGGATCCCCAATAAATGCCTTTGTCTTAGAGAATAAAGCCAATGATTTGAAAGCTGTTAAAATACAGAAGTACAGTGAAGGAAATATAAATATATTTTTTGTTTGTTTTATAGAAGATATTTAAAAACAGGCTAATACGTAGAAACACATACTTCTTAATTGTCAACCGTTGAGGAGTTCCCTTGTCTGGAGCCAATATTGAAAGCAATGAAAAATTGGGTCTAATTAAGCTTGCAAGATTTGACCCGTAACAAACCAATATATGTACAAACATATACTGGAAGTTAACTAAAAGCTTGTAAAAAGAAATGAGCCAATGTTAATTTAATAAAAGGTTTCCTGTTTTTCTACGATCAAAAGTTTTTGGTACAAACGAAACATGTCTCATTATAATATTTCCTATAATTATTGAAAGCATCATTAATTATTGTAATAAGACATAATTCATTCATTAATTATTGTAATAAGACATAATTTATTCATTAATTATTGTAATAAGACATAATTCATTCATTAATGATTGTAATAAGACATAATTCATTCATTAATGATTGTAATAAGACATAATTCATTACATTAAGTCATTTATTAAAATAATGACGTATAAATTAACGACAAATTTTCCGAAAGTACCAGACAAATAAGACTTCTGTACACAATTTTAACATATCAAAGATGGTTTTAATTCTCAAATCGTTATCTGCAGGCAACCTTAGGGCGAAGAAAATAAACAATTCGAATGTTCTGCATATTATATAGAGAAATATTGGAGACTCGAGCATTAATCCTATTTTATTGATGGGCCTGGGACATCAACCATCACGGTGGTCAGGTTATGACATGACTTAATTTCCCTTAACCCTTTACTCTATAGAACGACATGACGCATCCCGGGCAACCATACACCGTGGATAGCCCTCAGGTACGGAGGAAACGTTTCGCCTCGTCCTTTGTATGACGCCGAAGGATTGGAATAAATTACCAGCGTCTGTGTTTTCGTCCGAATTTAATGTAGGTGTCTTCAAGACAAGAGGGCTTCTTCTCAATTAATGTGCTTTAGCATCTGAGACTGCATCGCCAGTTATCATCAGCTGGGGTTGTAATCCAGCATTAACTTAGGGTATATAAAAGGTGCAGATGACAGACTCCACAAATCTTAAGTACTCTGTGGGGATCTCCAACGAGTGCAGGTTTCCTCACAATTTTTCCTTCACAGCAAGTGATAATTTACTTATAACACTAACATAATTCAAAATTGGACGTGCGTAATTCGACCTCAAGACTTCCTGTCTGAAACACCTTGCATTCAAACCGTCTTTTGTCCATTTATTTTGACTTTTTTACATATTATAAGTTAATGCTTGACTACAGTCTCACCTGATGGTAAGTGGCGATGTAGTCTTAGATGGTAAAGCGCATTAACTTAGAAAAAACCTATTCACTCTCATCTTGAAGACGCTTAAATTATATTTCAGTGGAAACATACACGCTTTCAATTTATTCCAATCCTTCCCTGAACTTCTAATTTCTTGTAAATCGTGCATATGCGAATAAAACTAGATGAAATGTGAAGTCCATGTGCATCTATTTTGAGCCTTCGTCGGATTTAGTTGGTGAATGGTTGCAACAAATAGAAAAATGGACAAAAAGATTCAATTGAAACTCCAGTATCGGCTACGCGTTCATTTGAACTGTTTGCATTTTATTTAGTCCGTTCAAAATATCAGTTAACTCGTGGTTTGTTGTATTCGTTGTAGTGTAAAATTGTTTTGTAAGTACTAGAGATACTGCGGTTGAAATTCATCTGTAATTCATTTTAAAAATAAAGCATCATAAATAAATAAATAAATACCTTTGGACAACTTGACACGGCCATCTGATCCCAAACTAAGCGTTAGCTTGTACTATGGTGATCATACAACTGATAAACATACATATATACTTTTAAATACATACTTAAAATCATTGATTAGTGAAACTGCGAAACAGTGTGTCAAATGCACGGTAGTGTGGGTAATGTATTTATTAATAAATTAATGTATATTCGAGTCGTATTTCGCTGGCTTTTATTACAAGATTTTATCCAACTTGTAGTGTATGTTTGTATTTTGCAAGCTTAATTAGACCAACTTCATCTTAAGCTAGGAAGCTGAAATCTTACATAAGCGTTCCGTTTCGATGAGAATGCATTTTTATGATAAGCATAATCTGATACTATGATCAGATTGGCTCCAGACAAGGGAACTACTCGACGGTTACAAAACAATTGTGAAATTTTGTGTTTCTTTCAATAAGGGATCTGTAATTAATTTAATTTAGTAATTTAATAAAATTAATTTTAAATATTTCAATAAACTTTGTTTTATTTATTCGGATTATCTTATCAAAACATAATATACTTATCAAAACATAATATACTTGCATTATATATATATTTCTTAGAGTAATTTGTCTGTTAGTTTACATGTCAGATATTTACATATGAGACAAGTACGTACACATATTTATGTATACTATTATGAAAAGCTTAAAAGTGAGAGGTATATCTGATGGTAAGTACTTGCATCATGAGACATATTAAATATTTTTCCGATTCTTTTTCGCCTATGGAAGATGAAATAAGACCCAAATGAATTGATAGCTGAACATCTCACTCCCAGTTGTAGGTAGCCAATAAAGAATAACGGAAAATAATAGTATACTAGTACTTTGTTTATATAACATTTATTTAAAAGCTAGAAATTGTCTTCACTTCTCTTCGGTGGTTTTAGAGATCCCTTAATGTTGATTGAGAAATATTGCTTTTGCTCGCGACTTCGTCCGCGTGATCGGGGCGGTGGGTGGTGGTCAAAATGTTGCCCTATACCATATGTGAATTAATTGCGAATTACAAAGTTTTCGCAGTCATATTTTTAAAAATTACGAATTTCCATACAAATATTCATCCCCTATATCAACCCCTTCCACCCTTTTTTTCGCGTTAAAAAGTAACCTATGGTCTTCTACAGGGTCAATTCTATCTCTGTACCAAATTTCATCAAAATCGCTTTAGTGGTGTAGGCGTGAAAGCGCAACAGGCAGACAAAGTTACTTTCGCATTTATAATACGTAGGTCACATAAAAAAAATTGCGTTACTTAAAAAAACAACATGTTATAACCTAAATATTATGTTTATTGCTTTTCAAAATACTCTCCTTTGCATTTTAAGACTTTTTTCACGTGACGAACCATTTTTTAAAACAGGAGGGCCACAGATCTGAAGGCATGTTATCTACGTGCCGAACGCTATTACTGCCTGTAAAAGAGACACCTCTCATCAAATCTTTGATTTTGGCGAAAATACAGAAATCACAGGAGTTATCTGCAGGATGGGTAACGAGTTATACATTTTCGGGAACAAAAAATGACTGTTTTGTTGGCCGTGTGTGAAGAAGCGTTGTCATGATGTAGGAGAATGCGGCTTTTTGGTCGTCTTTCGCGAACTTTTTGAAACACCCTGGGTAAACAAATGTTAGAATACCACACGGTGTTAACACTCGTTTGATCTTCAACTGAAAATGTGCAGATGGGACCCGTGGCTGAGAAGAAAAACGCGATCATTTTTTTACCAACGTTTCTCGCCTGCCTCATTTTTGTTGGCCTGTTCTCATTTTCAAACACTCATTCACAAGTTTTCTGTTTTTTCTCGGGTTCAAAATAATAAATCCACGTTTCGTGTCCTGTAACAATGTCATAAACAGAATGTCCGTGGTCGTACTTCAGTAGCATCTGTGAGCACCATTCCACGCGAACCCGCTTCTGCTCCGCTGTAAGTTCATGCAGCAAACCATCGCCTCACGGTGCTCAAACAAGGTGCTTCTTTCCCAAAAGCATTTTGAATACGAGCTGCACAGTCTCGTGCGAAGAGAAAACTTTTTAAATCATAAAAAATCATCGCTCTAAAATCTTTTCGATTTAATGCCATTTGCGTTGCGTTCGTACAACTTTGATGTGTGATAAAAAACAATTGACAAATGTTTTCCCGCCATTTTTTTATTTTTATTACCAAGAAGGTTGCAATGTTTTAAAAAAATATAACATTCGAAATTCAAATAGTTTCGATTAGCTAGACGTGCAAAACTGTTAGTGTGCCCCACGTATTAGTAGGGATAAAAAATAAATTATTGTATGCCATTTCAATACTGTCTTAATTTAATATTCTATACAAATAAACTTTGCATGAAACCGAGACAACAGGAACGCCCGCAACATCGACACAACGGTATGATTAATTTAATTACACAAAGACATCGTAACGCTCATTAGAATTACCGTCTAAAATGACTTAATTTTCACTTCAAACAAAATTTCCCGAACAGCATGCAATAAAATAACCATTAAAGATGCTTTAATTAAAACATTCAGTGAATATCTGTTGCGAAACAACCAAACGACGTAAATTTCCAACTGCTGTAAACGTCGCGATATGCAAAACTTTCTGCGTATAAATTTCGCAAGTTTGAGCATCGAATAAAATTTTATTGGCGCTGATCTTGTCCGGCGATGTGACCGGTCGGCAATTAGCCATTGTTATTACTGTTGCATAGAGTACTTTGATACGGAGAGTGTATTTTATTGCCTTCGTGAAAACTAGTGCTAAGTGTTCGGAATAGGACTTCAATACATAGCTGAACAATGATTTGGGATATGGCCCAATGTTTGGCCAATAATTGGCCAATATCACTGCTGTTGCATAGAGTACTTTAATAAAGAGAATATAATTTAGTGTCTGCGTGACTATTACTGTTCTACTGTTCCACGAACAGAATTTCAATACATCACCACTTTTTGATTTGGAATGATATTGTCCAATGTTTGCACAGAGTACTTTAATATAAAGTGTATTCATTGTTTTTTATCTTAAGATGCAATCGTTAAGCCACGTCGGTGGCCTTTGAGCGGCAAAAAAACTTTGGACAATTCGGTTGGCCACTAACACCACTACCAATCCGCATTAGAGCAGCGTGTTGGAGTTTGTTACAGGCCTCCTCAGTATGAGGAGAGACCCGTACTCAGTAGTGGGAAATCAGTGGGTTCTGTTCGAACCCTCAGTGTTTGAAATGTGACTGATCAACAAATACGAAACATCACTGAACAGTGATTCGGGATGATATTGTCCAACAGTTGGTCAATAATTAGTCATTATTATTACTGTAGCACAGAGTACTTTGATATAGAGAGTCTAAAATGTTGTATTTGTGTCTACGTAAGTATATGGGGACTGCAATAAAACATTAAACAGTGTTTCACTGATGTTATTCAGCTTAATGACCGGCCAGGAATCATGTACAGTTGTTTAATTAACGGTAAGTTAGAATAAATGACTTATCGAGGTGAAACAGATGACGTGTGAAGTGTCATTGAACAGTAGTTTTTGTCAAATCATTGTGCCAATACGTCATAGTACAGTACTTTGTGTCAAATCATTGTGCCAATACGTCATGATACAGTAGTTGGTGTGAAATCTTTGTGCCAATACGTCATGATACAGTTGTTGGTGTCAAATCATTGTGCCAATACGTCATAGTACAGTAGTTTATGTTAATTGTGCCAGCTATAAGCTGTATTGGTACTGTTGAACTTCAAGCATAGGTTCAGGAAGGCTGGCGCAGCAGGAGCGAATTAAACGATAATTAAGATGTCTAACAATCCTACCTGGGGCAATGTACCAAGAAAGCTGGCAACATTATCCCGTTGAACCGCTAACTATAGGCCCTGAAGGAGAGCTCCTTTTATACCCTTTTTGAAGTTACTCTTCTATTACAGAAGATTACGAATTTGCGGCGCTTGCAATTGAAACTATGGATTCGTGATCAAGCTTCCTTGAGATATTAATTTTACTAAACTAAATTACATTATTATTAAATTTAACTTAAAACTGGTGAGACCCAACCGACGTTAGGTCCGGAATAACGTGAGGCGTCGGGTTTCGCTCCCAAGCTCGATTCTGTTAAACGTAAAACGTCTTAATCAAGCCGGGAATGCAATGATGGCCGAATTGTAGTTTTAAATGTGTATCTGAAATAAAGTAAGTAAGTAAAGTAAATATGTATCTTATGTACACTAATATTATAAGGATTAAAGATTTTATTGTTTGTTAGATTGAATTGAATAGGCTCCGAAACTACTGGACCGATTTAAACAATTCTTTTACCGTTTGAATCCCACATTATCCTTTTTTGAATTTAATTCAATTTTGAAATTAATCCGACATGGCTTAATGAATGCTATTTAACGACAACAAACGAGAGCTTCCGTGCCCTCTGAAGCACGGAAACGTTCATAATTTTTTTGCCACTAGCAGTCACCAGTCAGATAGACTCGATAAACAACAAATTTTCAATTTTAATTTAGCTTCAAAACCCTACAAAATATACTTGCTACTTTGCAAGCGACCGGATGAAAATATTCATGAGATACAAGAAATGGACGTGTTAATATGCTGCGTTTATGAATGAGCAATATGAAATATTATTCTTCGTAGTGAACATCATCTGTTACGTCAACGATTAAAATTTTCAAGTAATTTCTTCGAAAAACAAGTTCTGCGCTAATTTAATTACTGTTCTAATGGATTGTTCTTCTTACTGAGTATCTAGGTCAGAGCAAGATTAATGTTGATTTCGAATTACGAAAGAAAATTTTATTGTTTTTATTTTAATCTACAAATTCGTTAGATTAAACTTTAATTGTTAACAGAAAACTAAATAATTGTAAGAAACAATGTTTTTATTTCGCCAGAATCAATTCAATACAGTATAATTATAATTGAACTAGCTTTTGTCAGCGGCTTTGCTCGCGTTAATTGTTATTAATTATGGGGTGGAATTTATCAAAATCCTTTCTTAGGGATGCCTTCGTCATAACATCTACCTGCTTGCTAAAATTCAGCCCGATCCTTCCAGTGGTTTGTCAGTCGGTCAGTCACCTTTGAGTTTTATATATATATTTAGATGTTATATCACATTTAAAGTAGGCGTTTGCAGACAACATAAATTTAATCTTTAAGTAAGTTTATAATATAAGTGTTCGCGGCTCCGCCTTTTTGTTTGTTTGAGGTAAATAGGCTCTGAAACTATTGGGCTGATTTGAAAAATTATCTTACCATTAGAATTATATATTATTTTTGATGAACATGAGTTATATTTCAAAAACATTAGGGGATTGATTGTAGACATTTTTCACTGTTTATTATTGATAAGCAGAGAAAAAATGTCTATTAGATTCCTCTTAGATTTGTTGTTGGTACTCAGATAGATATTTTATAGACATTTTTTCTATGTTTATTATTGATAAATAGAGAAAAAATATCTATTAAATACCTCTTAGATTTGTTTTTGAGATTGAGATAAATATTTAAGAGACATATTCTCTATGTTTATTATTGATAAATAGAGAAAAATAGACGTTTTTCTATGTTTAATATTGACAAACCGAGAAAAAATTGCTATTAAATACCTCTTAGATTTGTTGTTGAGACTGAGATAGGTATTTGATAGACATTTTTTCTATGTTTATTATTGATAAATAGAGAAAAAAAAGGCCTATTAAATACCTCTTAGACTTGTTGTTGAGATTGAGATAAGTATTAAAGAGACATATTCTCTATGTTTATTATTAATAAATAGAGAAAAAATGTCTATTAAATTCCTCTTAGATTTGTTGCTGGGTCTCAGATAGATATTTGATAGACATTTTTTCTATGTTTGTTATTGATAAATAGAGAAAAAATGTCTATAAAATACCTCTTAGATTCTAAGACTTAGAATATGAAGTCAAACAAGCCAATATCGGAAGATGTAATGACGTCATCGATCACACTTGCGTCACTCGCACTCCTACTGGTCCGGGACAGTTTTCCGCATCAGTTGCCAGAATATTTGATGAATTGAACTTCCATCTATCGGAACTAATTGTTGAGATTGAGAATTGAGAGATTGTTGAGTTGAGAATCGATTCTCTTTTGTTCACACATCATCGTGCCCTTAGTAATTGTTACTAAAGTTAGGTAAAATTTACTAAAGTACTGTTGCTGTCTACACATAGAAGATATTTAGGAGAAAACATGGTGGTTGACTGGCATGTTGGTCTAGTGGTTGGTGAACCTAGTCAGTAAGTCGAAGGTCGTGGGTTCCTTCCCCATCCGGAACAAGCTTTTCCATGATAGGCAGGAATGTTTGTTCTGTCTGAATGTAACCAAAATATCTATGTTTTTAAAATTATATATGTACGTTTATCAATTGGCTGTGTGTGAGTTTTCCTGATATATTTATTTATTAGTAGTACAAATGGTTATTTAATTTTTATCTATTTTTAGTTAGTCTATTTGTAAGTGCGTTCGTGAACTATAATCTTACAAACAGCTAGATCGTTTTGTATACGTTTTTCACTGATGTATTACAATAACTTAACGTGTTGTTTTTTATTTAAATCCTTTCACAAACGATAGGTAGGTAACCATTTAAGAACTACGCTTCTAAGATATACTGTAGCTAAGCGAGGTTACTATGAAACAATTCCTTATTTTATTTCACAAAAATCTATAGAATTCGTGAATGTTTATATTAATATTTATTGAAAACTTATGTTGCTAATAGGCAGTGATAGCCTCGTGGTTTTAACGTTGGTCTCTTTAACGAAGGTCCCGGGTTCAAATCCTGCGGCGTGCACCTCTAATTTTCTTAGTTATGTGCATATCAGAAGTTGGAATACCACTTGCTACGTTGAAGAAAATCTTCGTCATAATCTGTACTTTTGAAAGTTTTCTACAACGTTCTCGAAGGTATGCGAAGTCTTTTAATCTGCATTTGGCCAGCGTGGTGGACTGTGGCCTTTTCCCGTCATATTGTAGAGACCCAAGCCCAGCAGTGGGACAGTTGTGGGCTGCATTGATTAATTATGTAAAATATAGTCGTATACTTACCAATATTTTCAAGCAATTTCCCCACTCGGTACAGTTGAGTCGATACAAGTTGTATAGAGTAGATTTAGGCGCGGGTTCAATTTCCGATTCTCTAACTGGAACTTTGAATTCCATTCCAATCTGGCGTATATTCGCACTTCATTAAAATTTGGGTTACAAATTTAGTTGTATAATTTTTTTGGGGGTTGCGTTGAATTTTTGTATTTAAATTTTACTTGCTTTTCAAAGATAGAACCACGTTGGAGTTTGAGCAAATATATGGTTCATAATTACGGTCCTTAATTGACCCACTTCTGGATTCGTCTCCTCTCACTAGGAAGGGCACAGGCCATAGTCCACCACACTGGCCAAGCATAGACTGGAAGATTTCATACAGTGTCGAGAAATGTATGGACAACTCTCAGGAATACAGGTTTCCTCGTGATGTTTTAATTCACCAAATAAAGCGCCTAATGTTTTAAAATTGGAAAGAGCGCAGGATTTTTTTATGTGGTAAGTAGGCAAACGAGCAGACAGGCGTCCTGATGGTAAGTGACCACCGCCGCCCATGGACGGTAACAACACCTGACTAATGCGTTGCCTGCCTG
>DWJZ01006619.1:0-12862 GCA_018249125.1 Asbolis capucinus
TCTACGACGATGTACCCGCAGACGCCGACGATCAGAACCACCATCATGACGTACAGCTTCATTCTGGCGCACAGGTGTGTGGAGTAAGCGTAGGCCACCACAAACCCAGCACTCTCCCACAGCCTGAAGTTAGAGAAGGCAGCTTCCTTGTTACGTCTGAACAGGGTTCCATATAAACCTGGAATAAGGAATTGTGTTCTTATACTACATATCATACAAGCAATTTTTATACAAACATACAATATATTGAAAATTAGAATTGGGTTCTAGAAGAACTTTCCCAAAATTATACGAAATTGCATTTTTTCAATGAAATATACATTAATTTGAAAATTGACCCAAAAGCCTCTATTGTATAATTTTAATATTACTAATAGATGACGGTTCCATTCAATTTATGTTCACTTAAATCCTGTTTCTTTCTCGATATTTTTGGAGAGAAAAAACTTGTGGTGCAATTTATTCATGTTAGTCTGTTGAAATTTCGCTCAGTTTGAAGCTTAGCGTAGCTGAGGGCCTACCAGGTTTATAATCATATTAAAATGTAAATGGTTGTCATGTATTCAAATGTATCAAAATACCCAAAATACCGTTGTCCTGACGTAATGTTTTGTATACCAACAACAGCAAATATCACACAATGATTTTTACATAAAAAGGTTTGCATAAAAACACTTTGTCTTGCTAACATTGAAAGCTTAAAAAATATTATTATCCGTTACAAATTGGAAGGAACATTACATTCAAAATCTTTCCACGAACTCTTTCAATGTTTTATTTATTTTATGTTTACCCGTTCAATTTGTGGTTATGTTCTAACAGCAATATTGAGTTACTGCAAATGAGGAAATGTTTGAATGGGGTGAATACTAAAGTATTATATAGATTGGGTTCGACGGTAATAGCCCACTACCGAGCAACTCCCCTCGTGACCACTTCTAACTTCATACTTCTTATTGTGTACCTACCTTCTACAAACTGATATTCATAATAAACATTAGTTTTAGATATATGTATAATATTTTTTATTAATACATTCTGGTCGTAATTATGCGAATTAGATGTTGACAAAATACCGGACCTTCTAAAGAAATCCTGAATTTCAAGACAACATTTTTCAATATAATACGTTGCATTATTTTTGATAAGAATTATTATTTATACCGCTGTCGACATGTCGTGATATTGTTCATGATATAACCGTATTGAAATATATTATATTTCAAGCAATTACTTTGTGTATGAACTAGAAAAACGATAAAAACGTGCTATTGTATCGTAAACGTGATCAGTCTGTTGAGAAAGGATAGAAGATATTGTTTAAAACGAAATATAACTAGGCGATGTGGGAACTTGAAATGAGATATATATTTAGTTGTTACTTAATTATTTTGGCTTTAACCCATTAAATACACATTACTGAGCACAGATCTCTCCTCACAACAGAAGCCAAGATACATATACAGCATATACAATAAGATATAGCTGCTATTCAGTATGTCTCAATTTGAATCGTATCTAGAATTTAGTTATTTTTAATTATTATTGCACCTGCTAAACCGTGTCTAATTCGACCGTTACTTTTTGCTGTATGCGGAATGTATTAAGCGGAAACTGTAAAAAATGTAGGAAATATATAATTAATAATAACATAGTTATACACCTATAAGTTACGTTTAATCTCGTATAACAAAAGTGTAACGGATTTATTTCTATACATGAAACATGCAATATTAAAAAATATATTTTTGCGCGAATATTTAGCAGTATTACATCATTCAGGCTAAGCCGATTAGAGTGCGGTTACACTCATATTGTAAACAGTCTCAGACCTTGTTGTATTTTTTGTAACGGTCGCAGTAAAAGCATTCCTCATAATCTGATGGAAAATAAGATAATATGCCCATAACGTGAATAAACAAAAATAGAACGTTTACACATTCATACCCAAAACATTGCTGGAATAAACACAACAGAAATACGGGTATTATTATTCTTTATCTGCCACAGGAATATCGGCCTCAGCCAAGAATCGAACCTGAATTCCAGAGCCATTTGATAGAGTCATTAGTTTACATAGTCGTCATAAATGACTTACATAATTGCAACGAGGGTTTTTGGTTTCAAGATTCCCATCATCATGGTTTCGTTATCGTGGAAATTGTTTTGTAATTTGGGAGAATGTTAAGAAAAATTGTGTCATCTTTTCTTTTTAGGTAACTGCAATTATGTAGGCATTGTTAACGATTACTATACACTAAGCAAAATTAGGTAAGCCAGGGTCTAAATAAAATAAATAGTAACATTTGTTGGAACTTATTCAAATATTTATATTACAAACATTTTACAGTAATCAAATAAATTCTTATCGAATCGCTAGATATGTACACGTATTGCTATCAAGATAAAAACCTATTTTGGTAATAATTATAGTAGTAGATACTAATAGAGTAGTTATTATTGTCTATTACAAGCGACTACAAAGTATGATTCTAATTGGACCTGGGTCCCTTTGTGTTCACGGGGCCCTTGGCTGAAGTTCAAAAAACCCTTTGATAGAACCGCCCTTTGACATGTTACTCAGACATAGTGAAGCATTCTAAGGGTGAAATAAATCTGGAAATTATTATAGCAGTTCCAGGGTGTTTTCCCCACACGCTTTTTGATCCGTGGTTAGAAGCATAAAGACAAATTTTTCCTCGTAATAATATTAGTATGTATAAATATAAAATATCGTAATATTTGTTACAAAGAAGCCATTGCGTTATTACGGCTCAAATTCCTGCGTTAAGTTGACGTCATTAATCAAGGCGAGCGAGAGCCGAGGTAAGATTACAGAAGCGCAACGAATTTTAATGATTACCAACATATTATAGTATATCATAGTTTTTACGGCAACGTTTTGTTTGGCACAGACGTCAAGCTATTATTTGAGGCCGCAAGCGCAACCGATGACGAAATGGTTGAATCTGAAGCAGTGTTAAAGTGAATGGGATCCGGAAACATGCGGTCTACTCTAGATTAAATGAGACGTCAGTTTTTGTTTATCGTGAAGTGCGACACGATACAGGTTACAAACGGATACATGTTTTGCTATTTTATGCTCTAGATCAGTGATTCCCAAAGTCCATGGGTAATTCAACGGGGTCTATGTTGAGCTCAAAAACTGGAGGTTCACATCTGGTAAGGACAA
This sequence comes from Asbolis capucinus, assembly GCA_018249125.1. Taxonomy (NCBI): domain Eukaryota; kingdom Metazoa; phylum Arthropoda; class Insecta; order Lepidoptera; family Hesperiidae; genus Asbolis; species Asbolis capucinus. The sequence goes on from DWJZ01006619.1 coordinate 3,194, forward strand.
CTTCATCATCATTATCATTGCAGTCCATAACTGTCCCACTAGGGGGTTCAGGTTTTCTCTCATCTTGTCCACCACGTGGTCCGAGTTCAGGCTAAGAGACTTCACACTCCTTCGAGATGAGCAGGTTTACACATGGTGTTTTCCTTCACCGAAGCAAGTGATAATCAACTTTTAATACGCATATAAAGTATACGCGGGCCACATACGGCCACATATGGGCCGGGGGTTGCCGGCCCCTGTTATTATTATTTTATATATTATTTTAAAATAAACAATTTAAAATTATTTCGTCGCGGACTGTATACATTTTACTATTTTATGGGTATTCACGATATGTGTGTTACGATGATATTTCGACGACGATACTTGTCAATTTTGTATCGTAAATATTCCAGATTAAAGGAGATCATTCGAGTCTCGTACAATTTGTACCCAAAAATGAAAGTGCAAAACTAACTACTCTTTTTATTTTCAAACTCAAATAGCAGCCGGGGAGTTAATCGCAAACATTTCTTGTAATAGTAAAAAATCTTCAGGATATTTTTTCCACTAAGAATTCACATTTTTTTTATTCTGGCTGGCACTATCATTTTTGGGTGCGAAATAAATGATGTCTTTAGCACCGAGTATAGTTTCGTGGAACATCGTCTCGAATCGACTAATTTTTTTTTCTATCTTTAAAACATTTGATTTTTAATAGATATTTTACCCAACAAGATGTTGACGTAAGTACGGTAAAACTAGGATTTCTTGCACGTTCTACGTTGACTTTGGTGTTTCCTGTAACGTAACGTGTTATTATGGTATAATTTAAAAAATTATGACTGTAATCTCTGCTAATTATTCTCGTATTACTAATACAATTAGGTTTTAACGTTGTTGTAACAATCATATGGCTAATTCAATTGTTATGTCATTTAACGCATATAATTAGATTTCCATACAATTTTATTTTAATGTACGTAGTCTATGGTATGGTATGGTATGGTATAAGGATATCTATATAGGCTACCAGCTAACACATGAGTATTCATCATTGATTTGATAGCACCGTACTACCATCAGTTATATTCCATGTTACAATTCTATTCCATGTTGCAATTATATTTCATGTTACAATTATATTCCAAGAAAATTTACTTCAAGGATATGTGTGTGTAACTCTTTTACTTCCAGTTTCCACATCGTCTAGCTTATGCGCCGCGACTTGTTTTGGAATAGTTTTCATCACAGTTCGAAATCAAAAATACTACAAAAAATTCATAGTTTTAGCTACGACAATCACGAAATTCAATCTTTTGTCTCCTATTTCATCTGTATTGACCAGGGCTTTGAAGTAAATAATTCCTGTTAGCGTTCACGCCATACGTTAGTTCAAAAATGTATGGCGTGAACGATATAGACATTTGTTTAGGGATTAGAAGTGTAGCTAGAAAGTAGACCCTTTTAGAAAATGAAGTTGGTTGTTATTAATACATGAAATGTTTCTTTTTGTATTACAAATAGAACTTTGGAAAACAATTTAATTATCTACTCACGGCTACTATAGTAGTTGATAATTTTTTATGTTGAGGAAAAACAGAATATGTAATTTTTATGAATTATAAAAAATAATTATGCTTTACATGTTTGTATGTGTGTTTATGTTAATTAATGAAATTGATTGTATGCTAGTTATGTGGGTAAGAATAAGAATAGTACGTAATAAGTAGAAGATAATATATATTCAAACACAGTAGAAAAAGTAACTTTTCACAAATCACGTCACGTGTAGGTACCAGTGTGTCAATCAAATGTACAAATATACTTCGTATGAATAATTAAAATTAGTTAATGTTTTACAAAAATCCCGCTACTTAGGTTTCATCAGTTCGATGTTAGTAAGAACTGAAGATAGGCCACTGAGATTTAAAAAAATATCTGTACTTTTATTTAATCTTTAACTTGATTAAATTAAAAGCAATTAATAAATAAACATACAAAATAAATAATGTACAAACCGTTTATCTGTGTCTGCCACACAGCGTCTCCGACTCCCCACAGTCCGGATATAACGAAAAACACGGTCGGATGATCGGGGTTTGGCCTCCAAATGAGCAGCCAGATGATAAGACCGAAGTGAAGTCCTGCACCCATGATCAGGATAGGGAACCGTCCGATGAACTTCATCAGGGATCCAAAGAGAAGCGAGCAGAGCGCGTTCACCACTCCGAAACATATCATCACGTAGCCTATTGATCGAATGCCAAGAGCACATGACACGTAAGCCTGTAAAAAAAATGTGTGTTTATCGAACGGAACTCTCTGACAGCGGCTTTCTCTTTCTCACACGGGTGCCGCCTGAGAGTTGGGAGAAGTTAAATGCCTTATCTTGCCCATTATTGACTATACCGACGTTTGCTGTTCCGACATTAGCAAGGAACTGCTCAATAAGCTGGATCGGCTTGTGAATTACATATGCTATTCGCTTCATCTACTGTCTACGCAAATTCGATCACATTTCATCCTATCGTCGCCAACTGGAATGGCTCCCTATTCGTGAACGTAGACAGTCAAGAATACTCACGACTCTGTACTCTATTCTTTTTGAAGATGCTACTCCATCCTACCTTAAAGTCATATTTCAATTTCTAAGTGAATGAAACCCATGAACGTCAACTACGATTATCCGATTCTCTCGAACTATCGATTCCACTTCATAGTTTTAGATTCTTATCGCATTCTTTCGCCGTTAGTGCTATTATTCTATGGTAAACTCTTCCAGTACAACTAAGAAAATATTGTAGTAAGCATTCCTTCAAAAAAATAGTTACATCCCACTATCTGGCTCAACATCTAGTAAGCTAGGGTATCTCATATTATATTTACAGATTTTTTTTCTCTTCGTCATAGCTTAGTTTTTTTCTCACCTTTTGTTTTTTATTATTATGTTTTTTTTTTTCTTTACTTATTAACCTTATATGGTTTAAGTGTTAATAATTTGCAATAAAACTATTATCACAATTTTTATGCCGCTTTCATTGCCCTCTACTTTTGTCGAAAGGTTGGCTGGTAGAGAATGCTATTAGCATTAAGTCCGCCTTTATACCATAACTGTTTGGTGTAATAAAGTTAAATAAATAAATAAAAAAATCGTCTCTAAAGCCCTTTTTAAAGTACCAAATGATTTATGTTTAGTAATATCACATTAAACCAGTAGGAATTACTACATACTAAAGGTGTACAGAATAACCGTTTAAGTTTACCGTTTCCCTCTGGAAAATAGCCGTATGTTAATATCGCTGTAGATATTACTTGTTATTAAAAGCCTTTGGGTCGACCACTAACTCTGGTCAATATAAATCGTACTGGAATAACGGTGAAAGCCTTGGTTAAAGACAAAATAGATTTGTCAATGACTTAGAGGCTGTTAATCTTCAAATCTAGTATTTATTGAAACAAACGCTTATACACTCGTTACTGTCACGGAGTAAACGAATCCACTGACACCCACGACCCGCGAATAAAGATTTATCTGTACCCTAAATATCTGCCCTGCGGGAGTGAGACCCCTTGCTTCGCAGGCTACAGGGTCATCCAAAAAACATAATAGCAAAGTTACGATATAAAGCTACAACTTGTATATCTACCTCGGCAAAATGATATGTACATATCTCAAGACAAACTCACATACAGCCATCTGACCCCAAACTAAGCTTTAGCTTGTACTGTAGTGTTCAGACAACTGATAAAGATATGTACATATATATATATTTTAAATACATACTTATATACATAGATATATTTTCGACACAAATGTTCATGCTCATGTTTGTTCAGGGTGGTATTCGAACCCACAACCTTCGGTGTAGCAGTCAGGTCGCTAACTACTAGATCAATCGGCATGTTCGAAAAATATGTATGACGTAAGGTAAATATTCTTCCGAATCGTGGCCTGTACTCGGTGCATATTCGAACTTTCCATACAAACTTGCCAATATGGAATTTGCTCCAAGTATAGGTATAACAGATAACTTAGAAATTGCAAGTTAGGGTTCTTCAATACCTGTGTGTAGTCAGCTCCAATAAAGGCCTGTTCCATTCCGATCCATAAGGTGATGGGTATGAGGAATTGTTGATTGGGCTTCTTCAACTGGTATGCAGTGGCTGACAGCAATTGGATACCAGTTAGTTCCTTCGATGGATCAGCTTTTCGTTGTTTCTCACCATATCTGACGAAATATTGTTGTGTTTATTATATTATCCTAAGATATACATATTTAGTCATAGACCTGCGGCTTGTGTCGATTGCGATTGGTCAGCCAAGTTAAACAATCGTTGCGGAATGGGTGCGCAGGAAGTAAATAGGGTGATCGTTTTTGGCGATTTTTAGTGGAAGCTAAGACGGTTATGGTAACGCAATGATTGTGGAGTGAAGGTGCCTGGTTCCTGGGATCCCAAGTGGTCCGCGGACGCCCGGTTAAGAACCACTGAGCTGAGGCGTCGTAACGCAATTTGGGGTCTAGTAAACATATAACTTTTTGAAAATAATATGATAACATAACATCAAGTGAACTATGCCCTATACTCCTGACTTTGGGAGTGTAGACTCGAGCCAGTAGTGGGACAGAGAGATGGTAATTTTTGCGATTCTAAATCTTTTAGGTTTTAAGTAAACATTATACCAGTTGCGTATCTTTTAGGAAGGAGGGGTACATAAAGGGGTAGGGTGTAAGAGGAGGAGAGATTTCTTAGTCAACCAATCAGGAAGCGATTTGTGATACTTCTATAATTCACAGGTCGTCTAGATGAGAGTAGTCCAGCGTTGATTATTTATTTAATTTGTAATATTGTTTGTTGTTTGCCTGTGAATAATGAATAACAGTATTGTATTGCATTTGAATTCTATTGCGGCGTAATTAAATCTAAAAACGTTGTTTAATCGACTTTTCTACCAATCTTCGTTTTTATCGAAACCATAATAAAAATTATCTGTCATCGATCGGACCTAGTTTTAATCAGCGCTGTTATAACTAAGTTTTTGTTCGCTCTAAATTGTTGATTATAATTGACATAATAATTATCTTGATTTGTTATTTCCAGGTAAGTCTAGAAGCTGGGTCGTGGTTTGATGGTTGCTGGAATTAATTAGTAAATAATAACCGTTTCTTATAAGGTAAACATGAATATAAAATAACTGGCATGACAATCGAACTTATTTTCTGAAGTACATTTAAACAACGTTATTTTTTATGACGTATTTTTGTTCGATGTTGATAATTTATTTCAGTCTAGTTTTTTAGTCTTTCTTTGAAAGGTTTATTTAATTATTTAGTGTTGACGTTCATGGAAATTTGGAACGTCCTAGAATAGGAAATAAATATTCATTCTGCTCGGAAGGTTGGCTCTGCTCGTGGTGTTATGCTGACTATTAGAGACACGGTTCTAAGTTCTCTCTGGTGATTGCTAGGTTATCTTATTATCAAGTTGAATTATCAGCTTATTTCTGCTGAATTCTTTGCCAACCTGGATAGTTTCTATTTTCCTGGAAGAAAACGACGAATAACCGTATCTTTCAACGTCGTTAAAATATCAGTTAATATACAAAGATCGGTTTACTCTTGCTGTTATTGCCTCAAAATATCACGAACGCCTACCTGGAAAGCGGATCGACGAGCAATGCAACCATGAGAACGGCAACGACGACACATGCGAGGTAGATGGCGCTGATCTCGTATATCTCGCTGTCAGGCGGGCGGTGCAGGTTCCGGTTGTCATGGTGACCACCTCCGATCATGCAGAAGTTGGCGCCACAACTGAGCAGTGTGTTACTAGTGTTGTCCTTCGATGCTCCTCCGCTGTGCACTCCCGATGAAAATACTGGGGATAAGTTAATCAACTGTAAAATGTTTAACATAAAAGCATTTAAAAACTTTATTGCAATCCAAATATATTTCGATGTTTTTGGACCTGTAGCCACGAAAGATCGTATTCTCCAAAATTAAAATCGTTTTCCTAGTTCTACTAAATATAATATAATCAATTGGTATTTATTCTCATCATGTTTTATTTACTTCATCTTATTTCATTTACTTTTTGTCGATGCTATTTGCAATCGACTGTAGATATTTCAAGTAAAAATACGTAGGTAAGAAATGCACGAGGCACCTTTTTTCAACTTACCTAAACTGGAAATTAAATTTCCCCACAGTTCGGCAGTCTGCCAAGCGAGAAAGAAGAATCCGAAGAATCGCACAATAATGCCATCAACCGCTTGGTCCGTTAGTTTGGCGTAGACACTTCCAGCTTGCGTCAAATACGTAGCTTTGGATGTCCACATGGGGGCCGCTCCTAGTCCGACCACAACTCCTGCTGGGACTAAAGTGTAGAATGCTGGGTAAAACTGAGCGCCGATGTACGGCGCGTAGCAAAGCATAGATAGACAGAGTGTCCATTTCACCGTTAGCCTCTTGATAAGGAATGTGGGAACAAATATGCAAGAGACGACGAGCGCCGCGTAAATGGAGCTGAGCGAGACTGTTCCGAGGCCATCGGCGGCGTTGATAGACGACTGCAGGTTGGCCGTGCCCTGGAAGGCGGTGAATTGGACCATGAAGGCGGCACTGACCGCTGCTACATTCTTTAGTATCCGCCATTTCTCGTTTCTTGACAGCTTCACCTTTCCAGAAGCGAAAGTGTCTTCTTCTGTAGGTAGAGGCGGGGGTTTGACGAGATCATCGTTGGAGTCTCGGCTGTGCTGGTAGCCATCATTCTTGAATCCGGTTTTGATCGTGTACACGGAATCCTTGTCCGGGCGGTCGTCTTCACATCCGCCTCCGTGCGTGGCAGTCATGCCGTGTTATCTCCTTTTGCCCTGCAGAAAAAAGAGCAATATTTAGTATGCAATATAAGAATATTATCCTTGTACATTTACTCGCAATGGTCTTACAATATGTGCCAGTTAGTTTAGTTTAGATAGTTTTTATTTATAGATATCTACTACATTCCATAAAATCAATTTTTATAATAAGTAAATGCCTCCTATACAACAGGTATTTGTTGTAAAATCGTAACTATTTGGTATTAATTCCTAAGGTTTTTTTTAATATTGAATTCAAATCGAAATAATGATCATTCAAATGCAGTAAATAATATCGTTGAATATTTAATTCGCAAAGAATTCCAATTGTATTTCGCAGAAACTATGCATTATTCTGATCTTCAAAAATATACACATACTTTCAAATAATATATCGTATATACAAAAATCACTTTTAAAAAAATAATACAATAACACTATAATACCTTTTAATTACGACAAGTGGTACCGATTTGTTGAATTCCGCCGAAATGTGTACATTTACCGATTAACTGCCAGATATATGAATATTTATAAGTTATCTATTTGAATTTCATGAGTAATACATGGAGCGTTATTAACACGCGCAGGATAGATGACGCGTTTTGCAAATTTCGAAAGTTTTTTTTTTATTTGGCATTAATTGCCAATGGCTTGGCGGCAATCTCATTCGCGCTCGGTGCGTTCCATTTGAATTTATTTGCCGATTTGCTCGGAACTCATGCAATAACTATCGATTAAGCGCTACCTCAATATTGAAAAATCAGCCCGAAGAAATTAATATTAATTTAAAATTATTTTATTTGGATATTTATAAGTTACTTACCTAGCAAAATAATTCATAATACTGTATTATGCTGGGTTAAACGTGATAGAATCAGAAATACTGAAATGAGTAATACATAAAAACGAGCTAAAGTAGACGAACTAAAGTAGACATAGCTTAGAAAATTATCGGCTGAAGTGGCAATGAGCAGGTCACTAGTTTACAAACCACAGTACAAAAAGCAAATTGGAAGCGAGTTAGTTTTCAGTTTCAGAACAACAATATATAAATTTTGTACATGTGTCATATTTTTTAAATGCGTGAAACTAAAATTTCCATATAATAACAATATGAATGACTGGTTACTATTTACTTTGTGACTCAGACGCTATTTAACCGGCAACTTTACCGCGTCATGTTGAAACTGTCCAACCTTTAATAGAAAATTAAACTGTTTAATAATATTACATTTAAAAATGAAATACGCGCGTTTAACGGAAGAAATATAGAGGTTTAATATTGACCAACTTTATGAATTTTTAAACAGAATTCTCTATCCGCATCGGTCGAATACACATTACACCAATGAGCCTTTTTTTGGATAAAAACTATTTTTCAGTATATCGTACATGGTATCCAATATAAGGTCTATTGATCTTGTGTTTTGCCAGAAAGTGTTCACTCTAAATGCCAAGTCTTGTAGGATATGTAATGAATGGGTATACTTCTGTTTATCGTTATTAATTAAAAATATACCTACACAGGATAGACTAAAAATACAGTTACACATTTAAAAAAGAAACAATTTTTAGGCCAACATTAAAAATGGAATGTTATTAAATTTGTTATTGGCCTTTTTCGTTTTTGTCAACGTTTTGTTCTCGTTTAATTTTAAGTTAATATACTTTTATCAATTGTATGAATTGTACAGCACTTTTTGTTGTTAAGCGGTTTCTAGAATAAACATATATTAGGATTAATAGGTAACTAATTTTTTGGGGTGTTTTAAAATATAATAATTATTTTATAATTGTATATTAATTTATTGTTATTCCAATGTACTTCCTGTACAATGTATACCGGCCGGTTATATATGGTTGCCGGTCGGTCTAGTGGTTAGTGAAGCTGACTACTAACAGAGGTCGTGGGTTCGATTCCCACCCAAGTCAAACTTTTCTGCGATGAGCAGGAAAGTTTGTTCTGTGTGTCTGGGTGTGTAATAGACATATCTATTTAAGTATGTATTTAAAAGTATATATGTATGTTTATCAGTTATCTGATCACCATAGTATAGGCTAACTCTTAGTTTGGGTTCAGATGGCCGTATGTGAATTGTCCAAAGATATTTATTTATTATTTATTAATGTCTATAAACCGAGTATTACTCGGCGTCATCTGGTGTGTATTAAACACCTATAACTTAAAAGCTATAATACATTTATAGCATTTAATTGTAATTATAAATTCAAAATGTATCATGCTAGGACTATTTCAGTAACATCTTTAAAAAAAAAACAATGCTAATATGCGATATTCAAAGTACTCCAACGATATCTGTGCCATGGTAAAACGGCAGTACATATTCTGTCCGTGTAGTTCCAATTCTGTCTATAGCCATTGAATGTTGTATTGTGTAACTATGTTGGTGATCCTACACGTCGTTGTCACATGTTTTGTTGTCGGTACAATATGTTTGGGCACCGTAAGTCGCATTTGTGAGACTCTTTCCATTTAATGTATTGGCAATAAGCGGGCCCGCGGTTGTTCACCCAGGACGTCTGGGTTTAAAGCTATAGAAACGGTATTGTCGTAATTTTAAGTGTTTCGTACATGAAAATATAGCAAATTTAAAGTCTCGTCACATTATAACGAAATATGCAAAAAAGTCGCAGATATTGATATGTTTTATGACACGTACCCAAAGTTTAAAGACAAACTATGCTCGTATTTTCTTAAATGTAACTCGTAAAACCCATTTGACAGGCCGCTTGGTCTAGTGGTTAGCGAACCTGACTACTACACCAGAGGTCGTGGGTTCGATTCCCACCCAGGTCAAACTTTTCTG
>DWJZ01006620.1:0-12861 GCA_018249125.1 Asbolis capucinus
TGTTAAAGGCAAGTTATAGCTGTATGGGAAGGTATAATGTTAAAGGCAAGTTATAGCTGTATGGGAAGGTATAATGTTAAAGGCAAGTTATAGCTGTATGGGAAGGTATAATGTATAGTCGTTTATTTGCTAAATTAGGCATAACGTCGTTTCGAGAACGGTTTGCTGGTTTTTTTTCACAGCACATATACATTTTTATTCTTAATCCCGGGGGAAAAAATCATTTTCCCGACTTATAAGTATCCTACATTTTAGGTCTTTATTTTTTTTATTCTTTTTTATTGTTGATGAATGGTTTTAACCCATTAACAGTTTTTAAGCACAGATCTCGATATCACCGAGGAAGGAAACGGCATACTCCACTACGCTTATCTATTGCAGATTGAACAAAAAAAATATATTTTAAAACAGTGGCTGTATTAAAGCTTCCGAAAAATATCATATGTACAGATTTCCAGTTTTTTAATTAGTACTTAGTAAAATTGCTGGAAATTACCGCTTATATCCTTTTTTGCCATTTTATAGTAACACCTTATTCGGGTAAAGTATGTTCGATGACGTGATGTGTCACGTATGTAGTGATTCTTTATAATACAAAGAAATTCGAATAACAATAGGAAGGTTCACTGTTATGGGGGTACTCACGATATATATGTTGCATATAATTTTATATAATTTCGAATTTTCGTCTGCGATTACAAACTGCAATGATCTTGCCGTCGCAGAACTTGCGGCAAATTTTGTCGTTTGTCGCATTCAATGGAAACGTACCTTAAACGTTTTAAATAGTGTTGGGAATTAGTTTACGTTAAGTATCGATATCAAACATTGCCGGTGTCACATGTTTTAGTTTAACATAACATCTTTGTTACGGAAATAACAGTTTGACGCAGTCGCATTGTGGTTCAATGCTTTTGTTCGTTTATGCGTAATATTGATTATTTATCTTTGTATATTGTCGCATGTGGGTTTTAAATGACGAATAAAACTATTTATATACAATATAGGGGATTTACCCGATGTGCTTAACGTCTGAGCACATAATATTTACACTATGTCTATATTTCATCGGCAGTTAATGGCAATCACCTTCCTTGTAATTTTTACCAAATTCTCTTCATCACCGCTAAATAGTCCTTAATATCCTTTGTCCTGATAACTTTCAGTAATGGAGTATGACGTACCATATATTAAGTTGGAACCGATCGATTTCTGGCATTGAGGATATCTGAGAAAATTGATAACGTATTTGTAAATGTAATAGATGTATTTCTTGCATCATCTATAAGGGCAGGGAAGAGAAAGTAGGAAAGCGAGTCTCGTTCAAGCAACCGAGATTAATTAATACGACAATAATAGGTCACTGCAGGACTGGGAAAAGAAGAAGAATAAGGTAACTAGTAGAGAGAGAGAGAGAACGACAAACAGTTGTTCATTGGTTGCAAAATCGTACATTTGCAAAACATACACATCTCTTAACAGTCACTAAAATAATCTGAATAAAGTTACGTAGGTACATTTACGTTGCTTACTTTTTACACCGTTTGCAGAGTTCAAAGACGTCGAGCTGATCTCGAAGACGGCCGAAGTCACCCGAATTGAGACGAAGGTGGCTCCCACTCGCGGCGTATGTGGGCGACGCAATTAAAAAATTAATAAAACAAGTAACAACATGTGCGTGGGATTCGTTGCGATTCGCTCCTCCACTGTCTTTGAACCTGAGGTCAACCTTAGACAAATATACCACGTGAATAGCAAACAGTATTAAATTAAGCCTACTGATGTTAAAATGCGAAAGTTTGTGAGTATCAATGGCTCAGTGGCTGCGTGGATCTTAACAAAATTTGGCACAGAGAAAGATTAAAGTTGATGGCTACTTCTTACAACACGACACGCGGGCGAAGCCGCGGGCGAAAGCTAGCGGTTACCATGACAATTACAAATACAATTACAGAACTTAGACGGAGTTTCATAATGTTATGTTACCCCAAAATTATGCATAAAAAATATCAACGTGTGCGTTAATATCGTATAATTACGATCGCCTCACGCACCTAAATGTTGAAATTCTGTAGAAATTTGTGACATTATATTACAAGTTCGTATAAAATAACAAAGTCAATATCAATAAATAATATTAATCAATAAATAATCAACTAACTATTATAATATGTAATACCTATATCAATAAATAACCAAGTAAAATTTCTAGATTTTCCTATATTATTGCCTATCCTGTCAAATCACGTGGGAATTCACACAGGAATTCTAAAACAAGGTTTTTACTAAATAAATACTTACTTACTTTGACTTTAGGTAACGTAATAAAGGGAACGTATTTGCTAAATTCCAGCTTAATACTAACTATCAGTTAGAACTTATCATTTAGGATAAACAAAGAAATAATGCTAATACACTTATTAAAATGATCTCCAAACCGATAACAAACAGATCACCATCGTGTAGCTACTACTCTGTTAGAACTGTTTGCAGAAAGTATTAAAAATTGCAATTGCAACATAACTTCGAGTTAATTAGCTCGAGATAATGCACATATGTACGCTTTAACGAGGCCACGCGAGGAAGCAATACTACCATTACCACGACAATGCGATTTGCATAGTCATTTAAAGCGTTAGGATTATACTTCTTTGTTCTGCCGCGCGCGCAGCTGGCCTCTTATCGCTACCTAACAATATGCCGATTTAAAACACTTCTCGGAAACAGATAACCTGCTACACCCTTTTACGATTTGCATTAAATCTCGATAAAATAACCGAATCGAATAATTTACTATTCGACACTTTAATCGATTTATTTCTGTGTATTTATAGGTGATACAACGATACATTCAACGGTTTTATAACTCGTATGTCGAGTTCGATTATGACGGCTTTGTTAATCTACGCACAAAACATTTTGAGTCCACAGTTCAAAGGCGACCCACTTTGTTATTCGTCGATGTTCGTTGTGTGCGAACGATATAATTTGTTTTTTTTTTCTGCGAATCGTGCGGTTTGGCAGCCACGGCGCCGCGAGGAATGCTCGCCATTTCCGGACGATATCCGGTACTCTCGGCGCCGCTCCGTGCGGTTTAGATAACCTTATCTTAGTACCTAATTTTACTCGGCACTATCTCATTGTGCACAAGGATACCAGAAATGTCAATGGCCTGGCTCGGGGTTTTCCGCAATTTTTCCAGTTTTTCCAGTTCTCCTTCCAGCTTCCTACTTCTTAACCTTCATCGTGCCGCTGTTTGCAGTGAAACACTGTTAAGTATGTTTATTGCTTACCTCATCGTTACGCGTAACAAATGTATTGGTATGGCAGCAACGATTTCCTTGCGTGAAAATTTCACTATGTCACCGTATGCTGATTCATAGACCGTATGAATCATCATACGGCGTAGTCGACTTTTTGAATCAAGCCGCCGAATGAAATACGCGAGTAGTTGTGACCCGCGATAGAGAGCGAGTGAGTCACGCGGGTTTTCCGAGAATCGAAGAATGGAGCAGTTTTCATGAAAGCGAAGGCCGTTTCGGGTGATTTAGGAGTTTCACGACTTTCGTTTCGGATTCTTTGTAAATTTAAATAACATTATCCAATGGTAGAGGCTGTATATTTATAATTATTTCGTCATTAAAATGTATTCGCCGCCGTCAATGTTTTCCATTGTCCTAAGCCTTTGCGAGGGGAACGTAGGGTGCAATATGAAAGGGAAGTGCATCGATCAGCGAATGTAGCGTGTTTAAGTCTCGCCGGTTATACATTGCGGGTGTTTTTCAGAGTTCACTTTCGTTGGCGGGTGGTGAACGGCAATGGTTTCAGTCTCCGCTGCAGGGAACGTGAAGGGAAGGGCTGGGTGGCGCTGGCGCGGTGCCAGCCTTCGATTTATTTTATTATTCGCTCGGTGGCGGTCAATGTCGCGACGGCGCCGTACATCGGTTGCATGTGTCGTGTGTTCCTTTTATACTTCCATACTCTGCACATTTTAATGTTAGATCAGTGCGACCAATTACGCATACTGATCTTCTCTCGCTGTTGCTACTTGCGGGCTTCAAGTAGGCATTTATGGTTTTATTTTTGTTTTCAAAGAAAATCGATTTAAGTATTAAAGTTCGGAATAATTTTGTGGGGTTTTCAGTTTTATGTAGGAATAAGTGAAAATCCGCTTTCAGTTATCCTTACTGTAGCAGCTTGGTGGAGTTTACTTTTTACTCCTCAGTTACGAGGACGGTATTATTTTTTTTAGGAACGTAAAGAAGCCTTGTTATTTTCCGTCATATGTTACACATCCTACAGAAACAAGATTAGGTAATCTTACAGCAGAATAAAAAAAAACACACTTAATATGCCTTTACGTAAAGTTTAGAAATATTTGGGAGGTCGAGGAACATAACATAATGATTTCTGTTTATTTTGAATGAGTTCAAGGAATTCTGTGAGCCGACAACCCGAGCAATGCTATTAGTATGAGCAATTAGCGTCGCGTTAATGAGCTCCTAGAGTCGGCCGCTTACGAAGGCTGTTTGAGTATCAGGGTCGTTACGTGGTTGATGAACGAGGTGGAGTAGGTTTTCTCAGTGATGAGGGGTACTCAATAGTGGGCTATTAATAAATAAATAAAAAATACAATAATAATAAATAAATAAAAAATACAATAATAATAAATAAATAAAAAATACAATAATGCCTAAGTCCAGAAAATATTTTGCAAGAATTCGTTACTCTTTCAAGCAAGAACTACTGAACCAATCTGGATGAAATTTGGCACAAAAATAGATCGTTCGGAGAAAGATATATCTTACGGAATAACATATAGGTTAACTTTTATCAACTTACGTGGTAGACGAGGACACGGGCAGACTGTTTAAAATATGCGTAATACATGTGTATGTAACGTTTACGGTCCGCGACTATAAGTCTAAAAAAGTCGTCTAGTGACAACCCTAATTTCACGGCCTTACATCACGATGACCATTAAAACACATCCTATCACTCCCGGAGTTATTGTAAATTAGCTATAAAACTAAAATGATCCTTACCCTGTCAACATTAAGATACATTTTCCTCTGTAACAGTCCACTCATAATCTATGGGAAGCGTTTTACTATAGAAGTCCCTGATACTCTATTTGTTTACCTCTTTGTACAGGTTATTCACACCTGTATGTGTTAGCTTGAAATATTTTAAATATTTCCATAGATCATCGTCCTTTTTACGTATAGGCGTTTGTTTTACGTTCCGCTTCTAATATGTACCACGTGAAGTATTTATTTTGTGATAGTTATCAGTAAGAATTTAAAGTTATATGTATCTATTGATGTTTGAAGCGATTAGGGATGTCTACAAAGAGATGTAATTTTATCACCATCAGAGAAGTAGCCTACGTAGTTCACTGACGGTACCTACCTCTCTGAATGCATTTATTCAATACCACTATTTGAAGCCTTTAACCCACTATTGAGTACTGGTTTCTCGTAACTAAGGAGGCCTAGAGCATACTTAACCACGCTGCTCCAATGCGGATTAAAAAATAAAATTTGGTAGTATATCTTTCACGATTGCGTTGAAATTAAAAACTGAATTTTTGAACTTTGTGATTGAAAAAACAAATCATGGTCACAAAAAACCCTCAAACTAAAAAGTATTCGGGTTAAATATCACAATGCCTACTATCAATAGCAAGGTTAACGGGTTAGATATTGTGATAATTACGTCATTGTTATGACAGATTGACAAGACAGGTCACGTGACAGACTTAAAAGGTCATAATAAAATTTACTTTGTGTCTTGCCGTGACCACGATCCATGCAACTAGGTCGAATATCGTGAGTACTTGTTGTAGTTTTAGAGGAGTGTCCATGTTTTCTGAGCTGTCTTAAAAGGTTCCAAATTTGAGAAGAATAAGTGTAAGTAGGCGTGGCCTCAACTGTCGATCACGCGGTGGACACGTGTAGTACTATAGACCGGCTAGCTAGCCGATGGCCGGGTGTACGAGCGAGCGTCTACAATCTTAAGTCTCTAATATCAGTCCATTGTTGGCCGCAGGGTCGTATAAGCTAAGATCGGTTTATTAATACAGACCTTTATAATCAGCTCCAATGCGGTGTAGTATAGAAAAAAGGTGCTGAATCCCCGGCCCTCTGGTCATAATTTGGTCCGCGAACGGATCTTAAATGGCCCGATCAAACAAGTTTTACGATCTTTTTGTATTATGCAAGTCCTGAGAGTAATGATGACTATTGTCAATGGCCCGCAGTAAATATAATTCCTCAGTTTGGCCCTACTGTCAAAAAGGTTGAGCAGTCCTGGTATAGAAGTCAGCAACACATATAGAAATGTTTGTTCCCCACTTATGACAAGTACTTAACGATTACGACCTCGAACAACATATCCTCGCACTCCAAGGATGTTAAAGAAATCTTATCACCTAAAAAACAGCATCAAATCAAATCAGCAACAAAAATTGTGAATTGTAAATGTAAATATGATAATGTAATTTAGTTATATGTTATGTTAAAAATCCACGTTATATACAGTTAATTGTGTTTGTTAAATATTTGTTAAAAATATCATATTTACGCAACTTCAATATGAAAACTGTATATTATGTTGTGGAGATAACGCAGAGTTGGCTATCGCTACGTTTTGTTCCCGGAAAGCCGTCGAGGATTGATATGGAACATTCAGTTTGTCAAAGTGTAGTTTTCGAGAAATCGTATCGCACTTAATGATGGAGACGCACTCAAATCAAATTGTATATTTATAGTGTAGCTTCCCACGTTGTGTGAGTTTACGTACCCCCGCTCCGTTGGAAGAGAGCGTGGGTAGTAGAAAAGATGCGTTCGCGTCCATGGTAGGATCCGGTAAAAAAATATGTTACACTTTAATTACAGTTCAAAATTTCGTAAAGGCCGACAATTGACCGACCAACAACCGACTCGTCATTATGTCATGGCGTCAAACTTGCGAATAAAAAAAACCCTTTCTTTTCACAGAGAAGGTGGCACATGTCTTACATAGTCCGGGAATAATCACTTATCTATCACTAGCTGACCCGGCGAACGTTGTTTTGCTATATATGTATACATTATATCTGGTAATTTTAATCGAAATAGAGTAAAAAACATTCACGAAGACAAGACGATAATTGATCAGATATCGAGCGGGGTGAAAAATGTGAAAATTAATTTGAACTACTAACTAATAATTGAAATTTAAGATGTATTTTTTAATACCTGATTATAGCGAATTAAAAAATTGTCCAAAAATTTTAAAAAATGTTCGGCGAAAAATAAGTAGTCGATTCTAAGACTAAATTTCATAAAAAACGGTTAAGCCGTTTCGGAGAAGTAATTGGACATGGTGACACGAGTATTTTATATATAACATAAAAATCATCGAACCTTTCACGTCACAAGCTCACTACCAACTACTAAGCTCATTGAAAATTGCATTATAACAGTTGCATAGTAAATAAATTGGCAAGCCAGACCAATATCCCAGATAGTGTTTGTGGGCAGCACACGTGCGGATAATAACGGTCAGCCTTATCTCTTATCGGTGATATGCATGTGTGCGATACAGTACAGATGGTTGTAGGCCGGCACACAGGCAAATTATTTAGTTAATAGTTATGAGAAATCCGCTTAACTTTTGCAACTTAAGTGCCTGTTAAACTTACTAATTATGTACTTTATTAATTATTTTTTTGTCGTCCAATAATATTCCTTATAATATAGTAATGCGATTGTTTGCGAAGATGGATGGATGTTTGTTGCTCCTTCACGTAAAAAGTACTCAACGGATCGGAATGAAATTTGGCACGGAGATAGATTATATTGGAATAACACACAGACTATATGTTATCCACATAGAACAACGCGGGCGAAGCTGCGAGCGTAAACGAGTCCTAAATATGCGAAAGTTTGGAATGATGTTTCTTACTCTTTCACGCAAAAATATTCAGTAGGAACATATGCGAATGAAATTTTGTTTAGAGTTAAAATAAAGTCTAATAACACAGGTTTAGCACAAAGCGACCGAAAGACGGGCGAAACTGAGGGCAGAAACATAGTATCACTTATCTCGTGACCTTGTCCAGATATCAGCTGTAGACATAACGAATTAACATTTAAAGACGAACAGACAAGCTCGGTTGGCTTGCGGTGTAATTAAATGATCTTTGATCCTTGCCCCTAGCATACATAATTATCCATAAGTAAAGAAATCGTAAATATTTGATAGACTGGCACAGATTGAAAAAATCGTAACGGGTAGGTATAATATTTTTTTAATGTAAATAATATATATTACAAAATTTTTATTTATTCTTTTACTCTAGATTTTTGTACTACGATTCTACTAATATTATAGAGGCGAAAGTATGTGAAAATTTATGAATGTTTGTTACTCCTTCACGCAAAAACCATTGAACCGTTCTGGATGAAATGTGGCACAGAGGTAGATTAAAGTCTGTAATACTACATGGGCTAGTTTTTACCAACCTACCCACTAAGACGCCGAATCCGCAGGCGTAAACTAATTTATAAAAAGATTTAATTGACCGCGTCGTATGACGTCCCGTAACATAAGAATGTTCGTTCTTGGCTGTTTGGCCACCGTTCCATATTACTACTATTATAATAATAAAAACGAAATATATCGTTTTCGAATGCTTTCCATAATGATATGTCCTATTGCATGATGCAGCTAGCTTCAAGTCTGTCTAGACGCAGACAGTTTATTTCCTAAGGTGTGACAGGCCGCCAGTAGTGTTACAACAATACAGCACAGCCTACAAGGCAAACTGATTTGTTTATCTCCGCCACGTTATCTACGACTGTGACCCTCGAGCACTTCCTCACTTGCCGGTTATGTTGGTAACTATGGTCAGTACCTAATTTATATAACTTGTTAAATATAAGCGAAATGAAATTAAAATTGATTGAGTTATTGGAACAAATAATGAAAATTATTTTTATATCATTAGCAATCAGAATTTAAAAAATAAGTAAAAACAATATAGAATTCACAATTTCTTGCGCTCGCAAAATAGGGACGCGCTAAATTGCCGTAGCAGGCCAACAGTCGCTGGTTTTCAGGGCGACCCGTTATGTATTCCGTGGTGTATGGCATGTGTTTCAATTATGTATTGGAATTCTGAACTGTGCACTATATTACCCCGTATCGAATGCAAGAGTAATAATAATTATTATAATACAATTATTATTGCAGATTACAGTTGCAGAGAGCGATAGGCTGTGACATTTATTAATAACCTGTCGACGTTGTCAGTTAGGTATGTTGGTCGTTTGTTTATATTTCTCCCTTTTTTTTCAAATTTCCGAAATCCCACCGCTGCCACTGTATTGTCAAAAATTTTATTACTGTACAAATTTACTTTATCCTTCATTCCCGTATAATAACAATATTATCTCGCACTTTAGAGTATTATATTATAAACAGGAAACAGGGTACACATGTGTTGTAATTTTTCATTTAAAAGTAAATGATTCTGTCATTTTCTAAAATATCCTTTCACTGCAACTAGTTGATGATATTCCTGATAACTTCATGTTTTTATATTAAACTACATTGACATATAACTATCCCTTTCATACATCGGTTATAATAGTTTATTATGATAGAGAGCGTTGTTAAAGTGATAAGACCTATTACATAGTTGCGTACATTCAACTATAAGTTAACTGATAAATAACACTATTGTTATTGAAACTTGTGAATATCAATATTTAATAATTAATACCCTGTTACCTCATTGTTACCGGTAACCATTAACTTGGGTTTCATTTCGGCTTCAGGTAAAACATGACTGGTCTATCAACCGTTGCTAGTCCAGATTCGTAAAGACGATACCAATTTGTCTTCTATTCTGTTGAATTATAATACGAGTGAAATAAAACAAGAACATGTATCAAATAAATAAACATTAGCAAAGTCCAGTTGAGATAATGTAGCTGTTCCGAAATTATATCTACGTCGCGCTTTGAACGTCATTTGATAAAAAGAAAAAAATATATATCAAACGCGACTCGTGACGTCGCACTGATAGCCAGCCATAGTCAAACTTTTTGTGATAAACCTATTATTGTTATTGACATTGGATATTTCACAGCGTAAATACTATACGGAAAGTTTTGTCATAGTAACTTTTTCACATTTATGTTGTATTAGTTTATAGTTGTTTTGTAGGTTGAGTACATTTGGTTTATTCATTTGAATCGTTTTAACAAAGTAACGTGCTCCTGGAAGCACGGAAGCGCAACAAAGGACGTTTCCTATTAGCGATCAGCCAGCTGTCAACAGATCTACTCTTGGTTAACACAATCAACACGTCACCTTGACACAAGTCGGATTATGACCGAGTAAAAGTGTGAATTGAGATATTTTTAGTGAATTATTAAAGTCTGTTTTTTGGTAATGTTTTTCATCTTGCGTTATCATTATCAGGTAAACAAACCTCGGCCTAACTTATTCGTTTATTACACGTGTAATTTGTAATTGGCCCGTTGGTCTAGTGGTTAGAGAACCTGACTGCTAGGCCGGAGGTCGTGGGTTTGATGCCCACCCTGAACAAACTTTTTGTGATGAATATTTATTCTGTCTCTGGGAGTAATAAGAATATTTATATAAATATGTATAATTATATACTATGAATATATATGTGTGCTTATCATTTGTTATCACTATAGCACAAGCTAATGCTTAGTTTCGAATCAGATGGCCGTGTGTGTGTGTTGTCCTAAGATATTTATTTATTTATTTTTGGTAATAAGAAAGCGTGTTGTTTATATTACGATGTATAACTGTTATTTACTGGTGCGTTGTGGTGGTGGTGCTCTCGTAAGCTGAATAAAGCGAACTATAGGTTTTATTTGTTCTGGTTTAGATTAGAATTACTTGCGACAGAATTATTTGACAATTTTAATTTAACTGACATTTCCCTCGGAGTTTCTTTTGAGTACCTCTGTCTCACCTCAATGTCGGCACGTCATTACTAGATATAGTGGTGATCTCATGAGCCTCACGCCAAGATACTGCTCCGTGGACCAAGGAGCACTGCTGTCGTGTGCACTTGTATATTGCTGTTTTTAAATAATATTTTAAAATATTCGATATTTTGAAAAGGCACGTCCAATAATTCTAATTTATATAATGGTTTACATTGTATACACCTATCCACACTTGGCCAGCTTGATGGATTATGGTTTTTTATTTTGTGAGTGGAGACCGAAGTCCAGTAGTGGGACAGTTATGGGCTAAAATTATGATATATTGTATTATATTGTTTTTTATATAATCCAATTGATCTCGAGTGTTTATTTGAAAAACCTATTAATATGTATTTTAGGTGATGCATTGTAGGTGATGGTGCGTAAAAAATATGCTGCACAATTATGATAAGAAATATTAAATATAATATAATTACATTTTATCTGTGACATTATCTTTAACGGGTACCAACGATTATTGTAATTTATATCGATATTTCGAGCAGCATTCGTAATCGTGAGTAGGTGTTACAGTTAAGTCAGCAACATCAAGTGAATAATATTTAAATTGTTGAAGTTAATTAATTTTCAGTAGCCGTGTATTCGGAGAGTTGTAAGATATAGCGGTATTAACGATGATATGTTGGAATGCAGCGAATAAATAAGGCTTATTTAATTGCTAGGTAAGCACCGTGACCAATTATCGTGCGAGAGCGGCGCGATGTAGTCATGTAGACACCAATTTTATTCACTGGACCGTTTCGTCAGTTGCTCTATGTTAATATATATTATATATAATATATATGTTAATATAGCATTAATTTATCATGTATCAAACACTAATTCATTAATTGTGACCTATGTGTCTTGCTATTGGACGTGATTTTTTTATCACGTGAGGGGTACAGGCTGGTTCATTACGCTGGCTGAGTGCGGTTTGGTAGGTTTCACACGTCTTTGGAAAAATGTTTAGAGAACTCTGGAGTGCATGTTACGTCGCGATGTTTCCCTTCACCGTAGCAAGTAATAAACAACTCCTGATACGCAAATAGCTTTGAAAATTAGAGTTGCACGTCGCAGGATTTGAACCTAAAATATCGAAAGACATATTTATATTTACTGGTATAATATTAATAGCAAACAGAAATTGTCGTAAATGTTATTGCTGTAACGGGTCTAAACCGAATTTCATTTAAGCAATTGTGGTAATTGACCGGGCTGCGCGCCTTCCGGACCAGCCGTCTGCTTTGTCTCCTGCCATGAGCGGCCACGAGGCCCCAATGTCGACTATATACCTACAATAAAATTGTCGGTAATACCCTTTGATAAGTTTATTATTTATTAGCTACATCATTCGTTTACAAAACAATTTTTCAGAATCAATAAGTTGGTGTATTAAATTTATGACTCCTCTAAATATATAGGAGTTTATTTTCTGTATGAAAGTTGCATTTTAAAATTAATTCTCGCCTAGCGTTACATTTATAACCTCTCCATATAATGCTGGCTTTCACACCACACATTACCGACTATTGACCATAACGTGGCTATTTAAAGATTTTGAGTTATACATGGCCAAATAAGGTTATAATCGGTAGAAGCTCGCGCCCACTACAGACGTAGCGTCCTTGCGCTTAGGCGGCCGAGCCTCCCGCCCACTACTCGCCACTGACATCCGATAGACGCACTCAAGATAACGTCATGTTTATATACCTGATTAATGTTGCATTAAAATCTTATCCGTTCTAATTCTTAGCTGAATATTAAAAACGGGAAAGTAGGTCACACACCTACGAAGCCAATCTTATCTGTGAAAAATTTACGGACGCGCCACGTCTCGATT
>DWJZ01006621.1:0-12860 GCA_018249125.1 Asbolis capucinus
CCACGTATATTGACATGCTAAAATTTAATTATACATCATAAGAGTTAAGCAACTTGTTATTTTATTACATTTTTACATAGCTAACGCAGACACACTGGTATCGAATTTAATTAGACTTGATTTATTTACAATTAAATTTGGTGTCAAAAAGTTCAGAAAAATATACAAATAATAAGTATACCTTCAATATTCTGAGGCTCCATTGCCAGAGGAATATTGTTGATGTGGAAATTTCGCAGGCAACCCGAGTACGACTCTGCCGGGCCGGACATCACGTCGAAAGGCAGTGTTGACAAGTCTTTGGCACCCCCTAGAAAATTTACTTCTATTAACCCAATTAATTATTAACAAACCCATTATAGCTGTTATACTTAGCTGGACCAATACAATTGTTTATCGAAATTGACCTACTGCCGCCTATGACTTTGGCTGACTACCCGATTAGTCGGCCATGAAAAGTCGGCGCCTACCATATTACACGTCAACATTACCATATGGTACATCTCTAATAACGTATTACGAATGTACACAAGATTTCACCTTATTTTAAGCTATTACAAGCAAACTTGCATAACCTTTTCATTTTTGAAACAGAACGGTTTTTTAATGTCAAGTGAAAAGTGCATGGAATTCTACAAATCATCAACTTATTACTTTCTTAAGTCACGTTATACATTTCTTAAATAGTGTTAATGATTTTAAATTGCATCGCTACAAAACGATTGCAAAGTCTAGCAAACCCCCAATTACCTAGTACAATGTTTGCATCACTGGCAGTATGAGGGTAAGCGTGGGCCAGCATGGGCTCGGTGGCGAGCGCGCCATCCACCCATACATACAGCCGGTTGCCGTACCGGCCCGCGCGCACGCCGTGCCACTGCCCCTGCGCCACCACCACGCCGCTGCGCACCAGTGACGTCACACCAGACAACCGATCTGGAGACATTGTTAGAGTGATGATAGGTCACGTCGCCAAAGTACACCAAAACACCAAATTTATTATCAATACGTTATCGATCACAAAGAACTGTCTCTTAAGACCTCAGCTATCAGGTACGTGGTACCACGTACGTCGACCCCGTACCACGTACCTCAGACCACGATGATTCATTGACTGGTTGACAAATGTCACATCAAGATAAGATTCACCGAAACGATACCTAAATCCGAAATAACCTAATAAACCGAATAGGGTATGACTGCGTAGGGTATCAGATATTTCAGGGTATCCCAATGCGAGTTAGCAGAGTTCACATGCCATAAGAACATCGTGGAAAACACGAAGATACGTAGATTTATTTCTATTTTTTTCCATCAAAGTCTAGCGATCAAATGTATTTCTAATACGCCTATAACTTTGAAAGAGGATGCAGAAACAAACCCAATTCGTTACTTTTAAACAGCTAAGAAAATTTTGTCCCAAAGTCTCTCCAACATAAAAATACCTGTCCATCGGTACTCCAGCAAGCTTCCCTGAAGAGACAGAGCAGAGAAGAAGTGCGGCGTCTCGACAAACACGATGAGCCCGCGCTCCTTAGTGGGCTTCAGCTCGGCCTCCAGTGACAGACTGACGCTCGATATGGAGCGCCGGTGCAGCTTGATGAACGACCGACTGCCGCTCAACTGGGCCTCAATGGGGATCAGATCTGGTACAAAACGATTAACAATAGGTGTAATATTGTACACAAATTAGAACAGTTTGAAACTAAAGAAAAATTTATGATTAATTTTAGGGACACACTCGTAGCCCAGCGTCCTATCCTAAATGAGCAATTGATTTAAAGACACGGAAAGGAAAGGAAGCGGGCACGGTTGACAAGAGGTTAGGTGACTGTTAGTAGTAAAAAAATCATGAGTGTTTCGTGCTTCTGAAGGCACGTCAAAGGTCATTATTGTCAAATTATCGTCGTTAATCTGAGACGGAGGTCTTAAGGCGCCATACGAACTTCTGACACTTGGGTTGAACACGAACCCCGCATTGAAACAGCATCGAGGAGTCACTAAATTCTAGAAGTCAGTAGTCATGAGGAGAGACACGTGTTCAACTCGATTTCCATAGATACAAGACGAGGAAAATGAACAGGTGGTGTAAATACCTTGATCACAATAAGGTCCAGTCTTCCCGTATGGACAGTCACAGTACGGCGCGCCGGTGGTGAGAACACAGCGGCCGCGGCACGGTGACGTCGGGTCGCACGGGCTCCGAACGTCCGCGCACGTCGCTCCGAACCAACCCTCGTTGCAGATACATCTGTTGGACAACGTTTATCATGGGCAAAGCCAGCTTCTGATCCATCTCAGGGGTGGGATGCTAGATTTTTATGTGGATATACTTTTTCGCACTATAGGTGCGTTCATCTGTCCCCCACGGTACGTCTATGTTCTCGATACGTACATATTATGGTGCTCATAATATGGGAATTTAGTACTAAATAGATTAATTCATGAGTAGCTGTCCGCCTGATTCCTTCTTATTCATGTTCGTTGTACATCTTATTTATGTCGATCGATAGAATCCGTTTGTGTAAAATATATTTAAAATGTGTTAATTAAATTTTAAGTTCTACGAAAATCAAAAGGTGGTAAGAAATTATCGTACCCATACGTAGCTGGAGAATGGATGCAGACTCCTCTTGGCGCATTACAGGACTTAGCGGTACACTGTGCGACGCCACACTGGCCTACGCCTCGGCCGGCCACGCTGCCCGGGCCCACTGCCTGTCCGCCCACCTCCCACACGCAGCCACGCCAGCCGCTGTGTAGCGGCAGGTCATGTGGCAGGCTGCGGAAGTCACGAGATGGATGCCCCCCTGAAGGACATAAAGATGTTTATGAATTTTCATCATCAACACTTAACTTTTTTAAAACTGTAAGGAACTTACCATTTGGGCAATTTATATAGATATTTCAACACAGTTGCACGGATCATGGCCAGAAAAAACTTTTGACTGCAGACGTGACAGTCGTTCCACGTTAGTGAGTAACGCAGGCTGTAGCAGCAATAGGTATAAGTATAGGGGTAGGCGGCAGTTGGCAGGTGAATGTGTCAAGTTTACATCTTTAGAATTCTAAACTTACAGAAGTCCCATGTCCAATACATACATTAGAAGACGTAGCCTCCTCCCTCGAATCGTATCATGCACACTTTCATTGTCTACTGTAGTATTCCTTACATTAAAGCATCCACTTTCACACCCTTACCATAACCGCAATCACTTACCAATATAAATATACGGCAGCACAGTTAACTTTGTGTCATGCGCCGGCGCATTCCCCGACACATTATGTCGTCCGTCCACACTGATCCCTGCGGCTCGCCCGCGACGCCACACGCGCACCGCGTGGCCTCCACGTCGGTAGCTTAGGGGACGAGACGTGAAGATACGACGCGGCCCTGCGTCAACTTGGCTTTAAAGGACCAACTATCGCTATTTGATACGGGAATATCCGACAAATGAGCAGATGAACATGATGGTTAATGATCATCAATAATGGTTTGGGAATAACCAAATAAGCAGACGAGCAGGGTGCTGAATGGTCATTGTTAGACGTATTAACGACGCCAAAGGACTAAATTATAGGTAGCTTCTATGATAATCAAAGGCCTCACTCCCACATAACCAACACAGAGGCTGAAATTATCAGGGACACTAAAAAATTAATGCATCTAATCTAATGATGGGCATCACAATAACTTACCATTCCCCATATTCCAAGTAAGCATCAGGTACCCCTTAACGAAAGTAAGTGCGAGGTGCGGGCTCCGCGAGTCGTGTGTCCCATGCTGTCCCACGAAGGCGAGCAACGCGATCTGGTCCATGTCTGCGGTCTGGAAGCGCAGACGCAGGTCGAAGCGGTCGGCCAGTGCGGCCGGGGACAGCGGGTACAGAACATAAGAGGCCACGCCCGTACTTATTGGCGCGAGCGATGGACGGGTTATTTCCACATCTGAAATAACCAGTGATTTAATAAGAGAAATTTTGAAGAATTCCAGTTTTATTTCTTGACGACAAATTCGTTTAGCATGACAAACGTTAGCTATTATTTCCCACATCAGTTTCACATCAGTATCTCACGATATAAGGAATTAGAATTTAATGACAGATAGGCATAAGACGAAGTTTCAGTTCTCTTGGGCTCCTTATTATAGAACCCTAATACGTACTGTATTGGCAGAAGATGCCGTGTTTTCCGTAGGGACAGAGACACAGGAAGCCGCTGCCGGGATGCCGCACGCAGCTGCCGCCCGCCTGGCACGGGTTGTGCTCGCACACCGACTGGCTGCACTCCCGCCCCATCCATCTGGAACATACCAACATGAACATTTAGATTATTACTCCAATTCGTCCATCATTTGCACACTAGCAGCGTGGTGAAGTAGGTTCTACGCCACCTCAATTACAAGGCTGTTATGAAACCTGTGCTCAGCAATAAGCCATTAACGGGTTGAAACAAATCTCATTCATCCATGAATTATTTTAAATTCGATATAATTTCTTACCCATTAGCGCAAGAACAAATGTAGGAGTCCCCTCGATCACTGCAAGAGCCCCCGTTGAGACAGGGCCCCGACAGACACGACAACGAAGTACACTCCGACACCTCGCTGGCGTCGAACGCTCCACCGAAAACTTCGCGTTTTTCACCGTTTACCTAAGAAATATAACGTATTTTTTTGCTTTTGCTACTGTTTCAGACACCCTTTTCGAGAAAAAGGGGCAAGATTTTCAGTTAATTATAACAAGTTACTGATGACTGACATTATGGGAGGGTCACAGTATGTTTTCCTTACTTCAGTAATCTTAAGGAACTCTCGTAATAATGTTAAACTGTACCTAATTTTTAACATAGCGGAATACAGTAAATAATTGTGTGAACTGCTTCAAGATAAGGATGCAGTGCCTGTACAGCCGTGCTGCTTTTTTCTCGACTTGGTGGAAGCACTACCGTGCTCCTAGATCAATCTGCAACTTCTTCATTAACAATTTTTTTTACTTGAGTGTTAATTATGGCTCTTACCATTAAATCACTTATGCATCCAATGAACGGTTTGTATTCTGAATGATTGTTATTTATTTTGTTTCCAAAGTACAAAGTTGAGTTGTGATCGAGGGAGGTAATGTTTGCAACTTGTCCGCCACTCATCGCTACCGTGTCGTTGAGTCTTAGGGTTGCATTGCAATGTTGCTCTTTCAAATATAGATCCAATCTGGAAACAGAATTATCGAATGAAATTTTAATTACGAACGAAATTGGGGTCATATTTACCGCAGTTATTTTTGATAGAACATACACATATAGATCGACAACCTTTATGTACCATATTTTCTAAAGAATTGAAACATTTTTCATATAAACAAGTAATTTTGACTTTGTATTGCATCGATCTCATATCCCTAAATCCTATTTCAAAATTTTTTTGAGCTATTTCTTCTCTAGCACATGTGTATATAGATTTAAAAAATATTTTTGGATAAGAATAAAATGTTTTTGATTTTCTCCAACATTGCTGGCTGGTAAGGCGATCGTTATTATTTGGTGTTAAAAATATATATAGTACCTACAGTTTGATTTTAAACTTTCATTATCGTGGACAGTAAACATTTTAAAAAATTTTTTTAACGGGTTACTCACGATTATTATTATTTATTCCGATATTTTTTTCATTAGTGTCTGTCAAGTGTCAGCTGACAAGAGTTTCACCCCGCCACCGCAGTCTTGCCGTGACCATGACCCATGCAAAACTGGGTCGAAATATCGGTATACCGATTATTTATAAATAACATTGATCGTGAGTAACCCGTTAAAAAGTTTTAAAAATGTCCTCTCAAATACACCCCAGTTCATGACAATAGGTTGTAGGATTTAATAACGAAACGTTTGAAGTAATATACATAGACAAAGGTAACGATTGTAGTCCCATAAAGCACGTAGAACACAAATTATTATTATAATATATGTACATCAAAAAAACTGAAATACAATCGTATCCGGTGGAGCATTGTAACTTAACCCGGAACATCTTTAGTAACTTAAAATCATACGAAATTTGAAACCGATTGAAAATCGATAATGATCATCGATTCTCGAACGACCAGTATTTTAACAAAATTAAAAGAATAATATTGTTGTATATTGAAACCCAAGACGTTCAAGGGACGTGCTACCAATAACAAAAGGGATATACGTGACTAGTGATGTCTGTTACTTAACCGCTTATCGATATTATCATATGCTAGTAATAACCTTAATATATACCGTTGGATAATAGGAATTTTTATTACTATGTTAAATTGTTAGTTAAAGTTATATGCACGTGTGATTTTTCTGGATTGCTTTTCGTAGTTTATTAAATTAAATTACGTTGAGTTTGTAGCTTATTCCCAATTGACTGTAATAACATACATACCAAATAACAAAGTACTCCGATTGCAACAGAAACACAGGCTGTTTAGGTTTTCAGTTCACATTTTCATTAATTTTGAAAACTAACTTTCAATATTACTATTTTTAATATTGTTATATGAAATATCACATTAATTGAAATAGATTACCTCAATGAATTTGCTTAAATTGTCGAATAATACGTTATGTTACATCGCGTAATACCGACTTCCTCAATTTAATGTGTACCTATAGACTTTGAATGGCTTTGTATTCAAATGAAAGACAGAACGTGTTCCGAACATCTAATCGTTTGTTTCAAATGCCATCAAAAATAATAGAGACATGTTTCGTTTATCAATTAACTTTTGTTTAGTGTTTTATGAAGTTTTGTATTCAGCTCTTCATTATTCTTTTAGCTCTTAATTCGCTGCTTTAACGCTTTTTGTTAACGTTGTTGGTAAATACAATCATTTTCGACAGCGCAACTAAGACCAACGATTGCAGTTTGCTAGTTTTGCTGTTATTTCCTTAAAGTTTTTGTCAGGCGAAAAAGTCCGAGTACTTCACAATAAAAGTATTTTGCGAATCGGTGTTATTCAACTTATGACCTGAAGATGACATCGATCAATCGAGTCTCGCTCTAAACCATTCGAATACTCTGTCACAATACCATTTAACGGTTATACCAGTTTATGGCGAACTGTGTAAAATTCCTCTTATTCGTGTCCCCGATATGTAGGCCAGTATAATAGTCTTATATACAAACAGCGACAGGTTTTTCGATAGTGAAGACGAATTTATTCAAAATCTAGAAGTGGAACCGTTGTGTGTATCAACGAATTTGTTATGGTGATTTGCGATTTATCGATGTTTATGGATGTTTTTACTTTTTAATTATCAATACGGTTACAACACTAGCTAGCTGTATCGGATATTTGTTTTGATGTGAAATATGCGATTTTCGAATTGAGTCGTTAGGACTCAGATATGAAATTGATTTTTGTGTCATGTCAGTTTGTAATCTGCTACTCCATCATTATATTTAAAACCAAATTTTGCAACTTGTTTTAGTATCTAGTTCTTAAATTGTCATCATACTAAGAAGATTGCATTACATTAAATTTATATTCTAAAAACTTGAGTTTTTAAGTAAACTACGAGTAGGTCATTACGCTTCACTGGCTCGTTATAAAAGAAAAAAGAATAATCTTTAGTATGTTTTTAACTTATTTTAGAAATAAATAAAAGAATTAACGGTATTACTCTATTCTTGTTTCTATTTGTAGTTTATGTAACCGTAAATGTTCCGTATTACAAGTAATGTATCGGTTTTGCTGCATAATGTTCGGAACTAGTTACCAATAAAAGTAGTTATTGTGACATAACTGTAACAGATAGATATAAGGTGTCGCAGACTTATTTGTAGGTACTGATGTCCTCTATAAAACTGCACGATTTTTGAAACAGTAGTAGGTATTATTACTACATGTTCGTGTATGAAATTAAAAAAAAATTTGGCATATTTATATCGATACAGCAAAGACATTGCAAACTGCACCGTCTTTGGTTTGTAAGTATTGTTAAACTGACTGCCCACCGTGCCGAAGTAAATCTTTATTAAAAATGTTTAATATTTTCACTCAGTGACAAAATTTTTGCATCTTATTGTATCTTAATGCTATAAATTGAGTCTTGATAAATTACCTTGCAGAATAAACTACTCCAATGACCTTATTACTTGCCAACCAACGAAGTCACGAAACCCTTGACCCGTAAAGTCAAAAGGCTGAAGCTATCCGTCAGCGAATGTCATCAAATTCTCCAAAACGAAAGCCTTAAAAGTCGTTGATGATTATCGGTAATTAAGCGAGTATGATATCGACAAAAAGACAGATTTCCGCGTCGTATCGAGAACGTATCGAGTTACCCTTGTGCTCTGTAAGGGAGCCGGTTGCCCTTACCGATTCTGTAAAAATCGATGTCGTGTTTTTTGCTGCGGTTATTTCGTTGGTCATCGTATAAGCGATTGTGAATATGTATGATTTTATGATCGCACGTATATTTATCAATTTTTTGATTCTTTTCGACTCGTACTGTTGTGAGTTATGATCCTTGTAATAAAATTTTGATTGTTTTTGTGTTGTCACTTGAAAATTAATATAAGATTATATAAAATTAATGTTTATTTGTTTGTCTTTTATAGACTCTGTAATGGTAGGAGATAGAGCACTGATGCTGTTAGCAACTTTGTTCAGAATTCTCTGGAAAATGGTTTAGTACCAAAGTGATATCGAAAGGAAACATAAATATTTAGCTAGATAAAGTATTTAGCTGTTAATATGAGATTCTTAGCTGTAGCTGTTAGAATATTTAGCTGTTATGATATGAGATTCGTTTAAATTTGTTAATTTAGTTTTACTTCATGACCCTATGGACTGGTTGTTGGGTATCATAGAAATAGGTCGCATCTTGTTCCGGGATATTTTCATTTCAGATCAATACTTATTCTCGGGTCATGGATGCTATTCTCATCCAACCAGATACATGAAGGGGATAGAGATACTTAAGAATAATTATAAATACTTTTAAATAACATATTATATATATAAAGGTTACTAGATTATATACAACCATATATATTTTCGGTTACTTAGTCACATATATGTCAGCACTCATATATGACTATATGAATACGCAATAGTTGCTCATACATTAACCTATTTTTACTCTTAAAACGTTAATGTTTATTACTCACGTATCTACTGTAACTTTTAAGACGTAAATAACGTGAATTTGTTTATGGTGACGTAAGAAAGTGGTAGTTTTATTTTATGTACTTTTATAATTGCTGACTTGTTTTCGTGTTAATTACGGTCATTAAAACATGGTAAGTGACTTGTGACGTCAATTGACATACTTATGAATAGCTTGATTTAGGTTGATGGGTTTGTACCACAAATTATGGTAGTTTGAATGAACTGTGTTTGTTTGGATGGTGTGTCTCTCAACTCTTTTTTGTCGTAGCATGATGTTATATAAATAAAATGAAATAAATGCAAAGTATTTGAAATAAAATGAAAAGTATTTGAAATGAAATGTATTTATTTCTTTAGAAATGAAATGTATTTATTTCTTTTTAGGTACCAATAGCTCACTTGCTGAAAGTCAAAAATTAAAAATAAATAATACTTTTATCAGTTAAATATAATAACAAAACATTTTTAAGATAATTATATAAAAAAGAAATATTTGAGATTATTTCCATCATTGGCCTTATAATAACTCAAGGGTTTCCGGTCTTTTATATTATATTTAGGCTACGGAGGATATATATTTAGCTTAGGGAGATCGGGTCAAAAATTAAAATCCACAATATTAAATTTACTTTTTTATGAGGAAAGAATTGAAAAAGAAAACAACACGAGAGTAAAAAATAAAATACCCATGAATATTTGTGGTTGTGGATAATGATAGACGATCGAGTCACACCTCACCTCTTTACTTTCTACGGCCCACACTTTGGGAATAAGGTTTAATTATGGGTTAAATTAAATTACTGAAGTTTTAGTAAGTATCCCTATTTTTTTCTAGATATTTATAAAGCCTTTGTCACTCAGTGAAAATGTAGCATTCCAATGGTGAAAGAATTTTTGAAATCGGATCAGTGCTTTTTGAGTTTATTCGTTACAAACATACAAAAATACTCTTTATTATAAAGTTGAAAAATATGGCGCGTTGTTTTAACATGTAAAAATGATAGAAGAATTGTAGCATTACTCTTACTAGTATATTTGGTTCTGTGATTAAAAATAACTAATACACAAACGTCTGGTAGCTCTACACAAGTCCATCTATCAATTCACGTATCATTTGTTGCGAACAATAATATTGAACAAGTGTTTTTAATTGTGTCATTCATGAAGTATTGTCTGGTTCGTCCGCGCCATTTTTTGCATCGGACGTGAAGCACGTGCGATCGCGCAGGTGCACAAGGAATATGTGACTAAGGTCGCGTTCACGTGACTCCAGTGGCTTTAAGTAGCCCACAGCGTAGCTCGGGTCTCTCTTGAGCTGCAGCATACGACCACGCTGCCGAGTGGAGGTTGGTGGAGAGATCTCTGACATGGCTTAACGACTGCTTTAATTTTAATTTTAAGTGGATATAATGGTCTCTGTATTGATATATGTATTTATATGGTGTTATATATTTTTTGGGTACATTTATTATTATATTTTTGTTTTCAATTAATATAATTTTAAGCCTGATTAATTTATTTCATATTTATTTGTTTAATACATATATTTTAAACTATTTGTTGAAAATATGAACCTAGTCTCAAATAACGAATTATACATAACGATTGCAAGCAATACCAACGGCTCTACTTGCCCTTTGAAGCACAAATGCGCATGTGATTTTTTCGTACTAGAGTTCACTAATTCTCCTACCGACTGCGCCCCCTTGTGCTTAACTTTTTCTTAACAACCGAAGAAGCTGCCTTGTTGTGAAAGCTTCATATCAAAGTCAATTTCAATATTGATTTATATATAGTCAATATATTTTAAATAAAATGCAGTTGTTGCGTACCCGTTGTTGCTTAGCACCATCTATCGCTTACGATCGACGCGAGCCGCCAAGCTATAAGCGCAATGTGACAATGCCTTAGATCGGTCTGAATGAAACATGGAATGCCGGCCTTGTCATAAGCAGGGGGGGATACGTGATCTATCAGGTATTTTGGTATCTGCAAAAACTAGAAAACTCGATCATATTTTCGACTCTATTCCGATAGCAGTAAGGTCGAATAGGTTGGCCGAGCAAGTGTTCTGGTTGGTATGTTAGTATTTTATGTTAACTTGGTTATTGTGTAAATGTGGTTTAACAAATGTTTGGGTACATTGTTGGACGCAGCGATGTAGGTACACAGTCGCAGATGTCGTAAATTGTTTTCTACTAGCGACGCACGCGGCTTCGCTTGTGTAGATAAAAAGTACCTTGGGTTTTTTCATACTATAATCTCTAGTGCGAAATTTTCGCACGTTCGCATTCAGATTCGTTCAGTAGTTTTTCCGTGAAAGGCTAATAAATGTCAATCCATCCTGTCGCACGTACTTTCGCGTTTAAAAAATCGTAGGACTATCAGAAATTTGTCAAAGCTCGGACGTAACGTGACTGCGCTCAATAAAATTATATGTCTATTCAAAATTGCGGTATTATCTTAAATAACATCTATTGGTCGGTATATCGCGCTTTGTCTCTAATATAAGGTCTATTTGTCTTATGCTTTGCCATTAATACGTCGGTCTGGATACGGAAACTTTCGGCATTCTTCTTTTATTTATGAATGTTCCTATACTTTAGAACAATTTGTGCGTATGTACATACATATATATGTGTATGATGAATGCCTCATTACTGAGCACGGCTTCCTCAGTAAGTGAGAGGTTAGTGCATACTCTATCACGCTGCTCCAATTGAGATTGCTGCAGTAATTACCACCTGTTAACTGTTCTCAAAAATCATATCGAGAAAGCTCAAAATCGAGAATTTCATTCGATTGATCGAATTGCGTCACATATGTATGTACATCTATCTATACTGTAGTAATAAAATTGTAACAGAGTCAATTTGGTACCTTAATTGTTTTTTGGAAATTTTGATGTAGGAAGGCTTTGTTATCGATATAAAGACCAAAATATTTTTTAGTGTGTCTGTCTGTCTGTTTGAGCTACACGCAAAAACTACTGGACATATGAAACTTAGCATAATCGAAGTTAAAAACCAGAGGATGGTTATAGAATAGATTTTATCCCAGGAAGTGGCTTCTTTCCCACAGGATAACAGGTTAAAATTAGTATGTTTACGAAACCAATGGACCAATTTAGATGAAATTAAGCATGTTTGTAGCTTATGTAAGAAAGATGTTTATAGGATACTTTTTATTCCAGAAAACCGTTTTTTCCCGTGGGATAATAGGTTAAAATTAGTGTGGCAACTCTGAAATCACTGGATAATTCTTCTTCCGAACCGAAGCTCGCTCAATTTCTAGTCCTGTATAAAATACCCCACAGTAGTAATTTTTTTGTCTCAAACGTCCTTCGAGAAGAATATTGCCAGCGGCAATAATTTTCGTATATTGCGGTTGAACTTTTAAACTGGTCTCGCAAATGAGGCTGGATTCTACAAGTCAACGGGGTCTTTGCCACGATGACCTTAAACACTTCCTTAACTTATGGACTGTCCTCCAAATATGAGCATTTGTGCTAAACTTGAACTTTAGATCCATAATACAAAGAAACACTCAAAATTTCATAACTGTATTGTTAAGCGTTCAGGAGTTCCCTTGTATGCTAATCCTGAATGTAAAATCAGGTCATGCTTGTTATAAAAATACAATGTCATCAGGATGAAAACTTAATGCAAAATTTCCGCTCCGTAGTGTAAGAGGAAGTGGGTCTAATTAAGCTTGCAA
>DWJZ01006622.1:0-12856 GCA_018249125.1 Asbolis capucinus
TAATGCCCAGAAATACTCAACAAATTTGAATAGTCTGTTCATTTTGGACTCGAAGTTAGAGGACACACCTCTTGACATATCGGACTAAATAGATCGAGTGACGCATCAGTGCATGGAACTAGTTATGCCACGTTGAGACCAACAATTGTATGCAGATTCGATCGCATGTTGAAACTAAACCGGCATGATTGGAATTACCTAATATTGAGCTGTGACTGCAACATGCCTTGCTCTGAATCTCTGATCGCTTTATGGTTACTTGAAAGGCTATTTGTATGTTCGACCCGAGCCTCATGCAAATTTGAACCTTACGGCCTTGACGGAGCACGCGTGGGCTGACAATTATCGAGCACAAGGGCTCTAAGTGAAGAATGTGGCAAGCGAACGAGCAGAATATTCAACTGTGATTCTTGATCCAAAAGTACGATCCGATCAGAATTTATAAATGTATCTTAACAATTACTTATCCTTATTTTACGTCCCGATTGATATCGAAATACAGATACCATGGAATAAGTTACTCCTATCCTATCATATTTCCTTAACTTGAATATAAGCCAGATCACTGAGACAGGAAAAAAATAAAAGAAGGAAAACTATTATCATTCCACTATTGCATGCTATCTTATCCTTAAGATGAAAATAACCTTTAGTTATCTGTGGTCAACGTGAAGGAAACATCCTGGTTTGAGAAACCAATTTTCCTTCCGAAATGACCCTATTAATATTCCAATGCAACCAGTTTTAAGGCTATAATTTATCCTCAGTCTCTGCGTACCTGGACTCGGTAAACGATGAAGCAAAATTATTTTTTCTTCATAATTTCTTAAGATTATGAACGCATTACGCAATGTTTATAATTTTAATGCATACTAAGAGGATTTAAACACAGCTAGAAGTTAAAAAGAATGCCATGAAGTTCAGAAAACTATTTACTAATCGCAGAGGAGGCAGATTCTTGGGATAGCACTTAATAAAATTATAAAATATATTCCGGCCTAAAAAGGAGATTTTGTTGTTAGGAACTATATATTTAAATACATCTGAAACAATTCCAATACATTTCTTTATTCTAGTATGAACCACGCACTGCATAGATTACAAACATAAAAGATAGATTTTTAAACTGTTTTAAATCTATGTAATTTATTTATTCGAGGGTACACCAAAAATAATAATTAGATTTAATGGCAGAAGTAACAATAATATTGGTTTAATCACTTAGATAACTATTATTAGTTCATTTTTGATATCCTTTGCGATTATTTTTCTAACGTGTATCACAGACAGATGGAAAAAAAGAACAAATAACCAACGTTAACACGGTTATAATGAGTAAAAAACATGTTTGAATACTTTTGTACTCTGTAAGCTATACGGATACGAGCTCCTAAAGGTGACATCACTTTTATACGTTAAGTTCGTTAAATTGCTTATGCGGGAAACACGTTATCTAAGGGATTATATTACACATTTTCTTATCATATACCTTAAGGTCCTTATATCAGTAGACTTAGAAGAAATATGCACACCAGTTCTTGAAGTAGGCACTTACGTAGAGAGTTTGAAGTTAAATGAGATATAATCACAGATCAGGATCCTAATGTCATACAATTTACCATAAATATTGACGTTATGGGAGAAATAATCACCGACCACCGTCTTAGAGTAACGAACCTTACCAGAGAAGGTAAGGTTAAAGGTCAACAGTCACAACCAGTATCTTAAACTGGAGTTGAAGTTGACGGAGAAACATTCGGATGCCAGGTTAAAGTGGTTTTTACCAGAAAAGTTAGAGTTTACATATATATAGACGATCATAAAGTCTTTGAACTGACCAGATGAATTATTGTTAATGGAGACATACTCTCACGTATTCAGCCATTTTGTTTTATACTATTCAAATATAAAAGATTCACGTCCAACATAAAAATTAACTAAAAACACGTTAAAAATAAAGCATAAATTGTTTTTAGATCAAACGTGAATCTAACAAGATTTCAAATGACCTTACAGCTAATAATATTCATCTGAATGTCACAATAGACACTTAGTTAAAGAACAAGACCTTGGTGAAATTGGTGCTTTAGAAATGAGGTAAGATCGTTTTATAAAATTTTGTTAATGTAACGTACGTTAACATTATTCATGAATTGAAATAAAACATTAAAAAATTTTGCCATTCGTGATATTTTCATTAATCCTAAGAAGTAATTGTTAGAGTAAGAAGAACAACGTAATAATAATAGAGAACAGGTAATTTTTTTAAATTTTATTTTATTAAATATCACCGAATATTACTTATTATTTTTATACTAGAGTCTGCCCGTGGCTTCGTCCGGTTTGTATGTTTTTTAAAAGTAGCCTATGTGGTATTCTAGACTATAACCTATCTCTGTGTCAAATTTTAGACAGATCCGTTCAGTAGTTTTCGCATGAAAGAGTAACAAATATCCATCCATCCTCACAAACTTTCGCATTTATAATATTAGGAGGATTCCTGTCGTAGATCTGTGAACCACTTCATCTTCTTCTACCCCTCAGTTGCAGTCAGTCACTGCATGACAGTAAATGACAAATAACCAACCTATGACTTCTGAAAACTTGTTAACATCTCCCAGCGAAATTTAATAGAAAAAAATCATAATTTTGATAGTACCCAATATAACAAAAGAGTTTCATTCCTTCCATACCGTTTGACTTCCACTTTCACAAGCGTTACATGCAATAGCAGATTAGTCGCGGGTAATTCGTGCAAAATGCATCAGCACCAATGAGCGTGAACAATCTTTAATGGCCACCTCGCGTCTGAGACGGCCTTCGGGTCACATGTTTAAAATTTACGTTCCAAATTTTTAAATTCAGAAGACGTTGGCATTAAAGCGTCAGAATAACGTATTTGAAATTTATAAAGGTAATACGAAATTTATTTGTAATTAACATGAAAAATAATGTATCTATTATGAATGTGAATGTTTACCTTAAATGATGTTCATTCGATAAATGCCATACTTAAATACGGTTAAATTATGATAATTTATATAAACATTTTAACACGAACTTATTACAATAATTATTAAGTGAATAAATAAGGAATTAACAATGAATAAAACAGGTAATAAATGATTGATACAAAATACTTCATAATTTATAAGATAAATGCAACCTTCTAGACAATTTAACTTATAAGCTATTAAACAGGTAAAAACATACATAGATCGATAAATCATTTCCGAACCATAATTGATTAGAAAACGAGGACGTAAATGAAAGGA
Organism: Asbolis capucinus; assembly: GCA_018249125.1. Taxonomy (NCBI): domain Eukaryota; kingdom Metazoa; phylum Arthropoda; class Insecta; order Lepidoptera; family Hesperiidae; genus Asbolis; species Asbolis capucinus. Next base: position 3,276 of record DWJZ01006622.1, read on the forward strand.
ATCGCCTTAAATTGTTTTAACCTCTCGACTCGTCAGTCGCAACGATTAAAGTCAATTAAAAACAATGCAAAATAACTGTGAAACGCTTCTGTTCAAGGACAAGGCTCGTTTTAAAAAATGCTGGCCATTTTGTTGTTGTTCTGGGAAAAAAATACAACAGACGGAATTCCAAATTCAAAAATGTTAAATTTGAGCGCGAAATGATTTTGTTTCACATAAATTTACCACAGAGAACCACCCATACTAATGCAAAGTACATTACTTTTGCAAATTATTTTTACTGCACTGTAGAGCACACCTGCGTTATCATTAGTCTAATGTTACAAAATGCGCCTTAATAAACACGCTCAGAGAATGTCTGCATTATAGAGATATAGAAAAGTTATTAGCAATAAATTTAACCGTTAATTTAATTCAGATTTAGCCAATGGTCTAATTAAAAGAAAAAAAATTGGGCACTAAAATATATTAACCAATCCATGCGCAATCATTACTAGCCAATTTACTGGCGCATTAAAAGTTAATTACAGATTGAAATATTCAACTTCAAATGATTGACTTAGGTTCTGACAAAAAACAATCATTCATTCATACCTTCATTCATATATCGATTTTATAACCTCATATTTAAAAATCGCTTACAAACAGCTGGTACTGCCTCTCATATCAAATTCCCTGTAATAAGAGTGATCTAAGTAACATCACCAAAGGCACTAAATGCGGTTTGTTCTGGTATTCGTAAGGCTAGCCTTTCACAACTAGATGACTAACATTCCAGCATTACACAAATTAAAGGTGTGCCGATCGCAAACGGTTCATTTGTTCTGTTCACCTTCACTATGAATTGTCACTTCTGTTTCCATAACTTCCTTGTTCATACTTATGGTGCTAACAAGGCTATTAATTTACAATAAATACTTATTATAAGATATATAATATTCTTCCTATATTACGCATTCTTTTTGTTTGAGATATCGTAGACTCAATAGTCTTTTGTTACGAAAATATCTGTTTGTCTGTTATAAGATGTAGTGTACACTCAAACAATACACTACTTTATGCTCCATTGTCCCATCTTATTAGGTATATTTATAAGGCATTATGTGAGCTAGTTAACAGTAAGAACCGATGACATTATTGAAGCATCACACACTATTCCTTGAATGGTGCATAACAACAAGATGCATGTATATTCTTTTAACATGAAGTCACCGATGTTGAAAATATTTATAAACAGGATGATCTGTAAATGGCGGTTTTTATTGACTAAATCCTATATGGTATCAACTATTTCAGTAACAAATTATTGCCAGCAGCAAACCGCTACAATATTTCACGTATTTTTTTCAAAAATTATTATGACATTTTCATTAATATAATTCTTGACTTTAACCCTTACTTCCAGATGACATTGTAGGTAATCTTTTCTGGAACCACAATACTCGAATTGCAATACTAATATGACATTTTCATTAATATAATTCTTGACTTTAACCCTTACTTCCAGTTAACTTTGTAGGTAATCTTTTCTGGAACCAGAATACTCAAATTGTTCGTTACAGTACTAAGATTTACATAATTGTTGATTCATAACAAGGTAATTAATACCTCAACTGTTTCAATTCAATAATTAATTTTGGAAGAATGAAATGTTGCTGCAATAGAATATTTTTAATTTCTCAATAGCAGCCTATCTAAAAAGGCTTTGGACCAAATAGATAATATCTGTACGTATTTCAATGTTTACTAGGTACGTAAAATAACGCACTTAACTTAGAAATGCTACCCATTCTTATGAAATGAAAAGGCACCAATAAGCATTTGCTTAGTACCACAGGTTGAGGTAACTTAATTGAAGATAAAATCTTTAAGATTAATCGTTTGTATTTCACGTAATATTAAGCCATTAAAAACCTATTTATTACCAAAGTGTAATTTAAGAGAATGTAACAAAATTTAGAGAAACGCCGAGTTAACAAAAGAGACTAAAACGTAAACGATAACGTAACTTAGAGTTGTATACTTTTAAATATACAAATATCTATTTTTTTTTCAACTGTAGAACACCCGTTAGCCACTCTAACAATATTATTGTTTATTCGATTGTTGTCTTCGTCATACGAAATCGGATCGTCTCCGGTACACAGACACGTCAGTGTTATCGGCAGAATCGATGCGCACACTTCCTCTAAAAATTAAAAAACAAAAATGTCAAGTCGTGCGTTCTCGTCTAACCGGTGAAATGTGAGGGGGAGAGATGCCGAGTGGCGGGAGTTTGGTTCGGAGCGGGCGGTACCGCAAAACACCGCGAACACCAAGGTCAGCCCATGCCCGGTATTACTATACGAGGTCGATGGTGGTAGGATCACCTGTCAGACGACGTACTAATTTGCCGAACTCACCCCAGATGAGGTAAGTGTATAACCTTGTAATGTTTAAACATGTGTTAAGTTAGTAAAGAATTAAAGAAAATAGAAGACGAACGCGAATGCATCTACTGCCCTGTAACCATTTATGTTACTAAAAAATTAAGTGAAAAATTGTCTATTTTTTACAGTAACCTTATCAGATTTGACAGCAACTACTATTTTGTACTACAATCAAAAATAGCAAAATTATTAGGAAAAATTACAAATGAACCTAAAGTACAAAAAACACCACCATAAGTTTCAGATGAAGAACGTGCTAATACGTTTTCAACTTTTTCTGACATCAGCTCAGCGTCTTTCGCAAGTTTTCAATAAGTAATTAATTCTTAATAGACGTACGAATAAATTGAGATGACTGAAGGCATGCAAACTACAAACTATGATGGAATACCAAATTCGATATTCAACTACGACATTCAAAAATCCAAACCACTAACAAAATCAACACATTTAAAAAGTTAAGAAAAGAAAAAAAATATTTTTATTCGAAATAAATTACTAGAATATGTACTGCACTCGTACATAATCATTTACACACATAGTTCAATTCAATTCACATAGCTATTATAGAATTAATTGAATACCACAGGAATTAATTATTACACTTTATTAATTTCATTTTTTTATAATCATCAGGGCGACAAATTTACACGTTAGATAACTATAAAAATGATCAAAGAAAAACAAATAATACCTAATAACCTTTTTTAACATTTAAGGAAATGATTAACTTAATAATTGTAAATAAAAAACTATGGAAAAAAACCATTGAAGTAGGTACATACAAAAACGTTTTTTCTGCGAATAAACGACACAGTTTTGAAACAATCTTCTGCAGACAAAGAAAACCTAGTTTACGCAAAGTTTACCCAAGCTTTGCTCAGGTCAAAAAAACATGTAATTTAAATTAGAACTTTTTATGATATTTACACAAAGAAAAAAAAACATATTTATTTCGTCTTAGAAACCAATAGCTCACTTAACGTAAGTAATTAATAATAACTTGTCCCTATATCAATAATCTGCCTTTTATATATATGTACATATATATGCTTATGCTTACAAATATTGTGGTCGAAATAACTAAGAAAACTTATTTTTAGTCTAAAACCATCGCTCATAATACCAGGGAATCATGGATGCACAGTCGATCGATAAGGAAAAGATGAATCCCTCCATAATGTTACCATCATTAAAGGTTAAATCTATAAATTACCCCACTTTATACAATTTATGTGATTACAACAATATAATGTAGGTAGTTGTATTAAACTAGGAAAATACTTTAATCACGTTTTCCATTAATGTTTAATAAGTCACGAAAATCATCGTCAATAAATGTTAATGTTTATAATGTACTAAGAGAGGTTATTTTATGCGTTATAAAGATATTTGCATTTAAATTATTAATATTAGTATTATATAACAACAGGTTAGATAAATAATTCTTATAATTATGTTATTTACACTAATACCTACGCGTTTATTGTTATTTTCCACTCCGATAAAAATATTGGTTTTCAAACGCAGTCAGTCCGTAATTTACAATGTAGTTATATAAAAAAGAATTATTTTAGTGAAATACTCTAATAAACGTAGAAAGATGTAAAAAGTCTCTCCTATTTCTACTCTATCCATGACGCAGAATTATGTTTGAAAACTATAAATTAAGCAAAAGTACTGTCTGTCTGTCTGTTACTAGTGTGGCAGACACCAAAATAATAATGGTACCCCACCTTTGTTTTGTGTGCCTGTGTGCGTGGCGGAAAGTTGTACGGTTAAATAAAAAGTGTGATTTGGAGAGATTGGTAAGAGAGGATAAGAAGAGTTGACCAAGTTGATATTGATTACCTGAAGTCTCTGCAGAGCTGATATGTTCTTGCGCAGCATTCTTTCTTCTTCCTTGAAGCGTTGGTCACCAAGATATATCGATATTAACAAATTAGTAACACTTCACTTATTCATATCTTTGCGATGTACACGTGTGTTTAATAGTAAAACGTATGAGAGAAGGTGTTTTTTAGCTAAACTGTTTAGCAACTAGCTAATTTGTTGCAGACCGATCGTACTATGTGAAGATTTTTCAATACTAATTTCCTCATTACCCAAGTGTAAACGAGCGCGATATACAAAAAGTGTGCTTGTAAGAAAGAGAAAGATAATAAAAAAATAAAAACTGCAGAGAAAACATTTGCCGCGCTGTCAATGCAAAGATACATAGATAAAATACGAGGTGCGTTTATAAGGAATGCCGTTATTAGCGCAAGAAATGAAATCAAATTAAATTTTAACTTTATAGTGCGTTTATAGAGCATGCAATATTACAGCGCATCCAGTTACATCATGCTATTCTTCTTTTGAAATACAAAACATAAATAAGCAACTCAGTCTGTGAGTCCAATTTGTAACAAACAAACAGACTAAAGATAATAATGATGTCTTAACATTTTAATTTCATTCGTGACATTTATTGCATAAAATGAATATGTTCCTCAATAAATGAGACGATGAATTTCAGGCCAAGGTCGAGTAAAAAAATATGCGGGTATTTCCTGATTGTATAACAATAACATTTGAATTTAAAATATACCGGGTGCATAATTTTATTTCAATTGAAGCGATAAGTTCGTCCTTAACTCTCTTAGGAATAGAACCATTAAGATTTCTTAATATTATACTCATGTAGTTATCTATGTATACTAATAGTATAAAATATTTTACCATTCGATTCCTATATTATCTTTAATGAACATACTAGACTATAAAATATTTTCGTGAGAAAAAATACCAAAATTAAACCTTATATCGCGTATGCTGCGGAAATTATTGACAATAAAGCAAAGTGATATACTACAGTTTTATGTCTAACTGTTACATTCATGTCACAATAACTACTGTAACTTTGTTCTGATAACTGGTCCTTTGTAAGCGAAACGAGGGCAGTTTATAATATAAGGTACATATATTTTGGAAAGGTTTTAGGTTTTTCCATTTTTTTATGTAAGTGATATCAATTTTATTTTTAATTCTTCTTAGCTGTAACATATTTGAATAAGACGAGCAACAAATTTTATACTTTGGGTCGTAAAGTTTGCATCAATGCCGTGTATCGCATTAGAATTCGTGTCATGACTTTTAACTTAAGGTGTACTTCGGACATCAAACAGTACCTATTAAAAAATACCTTTAGACTCCAGTGTTGACTTAGCTGTACCCGACGCGAATTGCTACGCCTTAATTCATCAACCATGTTTCCGATCGTTAAATTTAGTATCGAAACCTTTTCCCGAAAATTTTGAACAAAGTTGCTAAAGTGCATCAGTGCTTTATCTACTCAGATTCTATAAAGGACAAAGAAACATCGTTTTTTATATAATTAATATAGATGTAACAGTATTATCTATTTTTTTTAATATTAAATTATTAGTTAAAAGCTTATCTTGTCTACGCTTACAGTATACCGACAGGATCTGTCTAAAGTCTGACGAAGTGTCTGACGGAATCGCGTCTTAACTCATTTCTAATATGTATAGTCGGCCTTTGCCACTTCATTCGACTCAGAATCGGTTCGAAGACTCGCGCTAAAGGTTACTACGAATATTCATCATTACGTAACGAAATAACAATTTATATTAATAGCTAACTTCATCTATATGCAGCCTTTTTACAGAAATCCAAAATATTCAATAGTCTATAAAAATATGATCTACATAGAACGCGTTTTTGAACTCCTCCTTTTTTAGTCCAATGAGTTGATTTTCTCTTTCTGGTTTATGTCTTATTTATTTATTCATAAATCTATATTCATATTATAAAGCTGAAGAATTTGTTGGCTTGTTTGCTTCTCTCTGCTAATCTCAGGATCTACTGGTCCGATTTGAAAAAATCTTTCAGTGTTAGATAGTCCATTTATCGAGGACGGTAGGCATATATCATTACGCTAAGACTAATAACAGCGGAGCACCAATGAAGAATGTTTTAAAATCGGGGTTTTTTTCCTATTGAGAGCTTCTACTGCGTGCACTTCGTAAACTGTTAAAGTTTCGCAAAAATCATATATGACAGAAACGAAGTCGCGGGTTAAAGTTAGCATTAGCCCAAATTCCACGTAGACGAAATTGCGAGAGGCAGCTAGTTCTTTTATAAAATCTTAATAGGACGACAGAAAATATTCATAATATATATTTCGTCACATGTACATTGCATTGCATGTTTTCACAATCCTAGAACGACTATAAACATGGTCGTTTACCATAAAACACCACGTACACGAGTGAAGGCTGACAGCTTTGAGATAGCTACTAAAATTTTACTTTATTGTCTTTATCAAGCATGTAACCATAAAAAAAACCGGCCAAGTGTGAATCTGGCTGAAAGAGTCTGTACCATTATCTATAAAATGGCAAAAAATGCTATTTGTTGTATGGCAGCCCCCTTAAATATTTATTTGATTCTGTTTTTTAGTATTTGTTTTTATAGCAGCAACAGAAATACCTACATACATCATCTGTGATAAACGGCCTATCACGGTTCACGAGTTTGCCCGGTGACAGACGGACAGACGAAAAGCGGAATCTTAGTAATTGCGTATTTTATCCTTTTGATACGGAACCCTTAAAAATTCCTGCGACCTGCGACAACGCCACGACAAAATGTCGCACGTGTAAATAGTGCTGTTACAACATTCGGACTCTTTACATCAAGTCTCGCTGTCGCACGTCTGAATCAACCATTAGCTTGTTTTTAAATACAACAACAAAATATACGTCTCAGTTTTATTATAAATAAATGAAAGGTCATCATTGTAACCCATAATCCCACTACTGGGCTCAGATCTCCACTCGCAATGAGGGATACAGGTCAAAGACAAGAAGTACTAGGAAGGATTTCAGTGCAATCTGTCACGTGTATTAATGATAGGTGTATGAAATAATCTAATTAGCTCCAACATGATCACACTGTAGCTAAGTAGCGTTTAATACGTTCGTAAGAGGTGGCTCGCCTCGTGGTATGTGGAGTAAGGACGGCGACATGTGGCTGGTTTGTAGGGTTGTCACTTCATTGAAATACATTTATTGAAATGAAAACTTTTTAGGCGCGTTTCGTTGAGATTGGAATTAATCATTGAACTCGCGACACCGTTACCGTAACTGACATCGGCATGCTCTATAAGAAAGCGTATTTTTTATTATTTTAATAAATATGTTTACGTTCGCAGGAAACGGATCAGATAACGTTCAGAACAATTTCCAGGGCACTTCTAAATATACTAGACGTTATCTTTTTTTAACCAACATCCAACCCAGTCTATATAGTCACTTAGAGGTGCTAACGTCAAATAGTGGTTTTATCATCTGTGACAGAAATATTGACCTTTAATTAAAACCGAATACATTAAAATGCTATCTGAAGTACAAAACTGCTTGATAAAGTTTTACGATCATTAGCTAAAATACATATATGTAGATCACTATACTTGGTGCAAATTCGATCTGGAATTTTTCCCATACAAACTTGACGATATTGTATGAAAGAAATTCAAGATCGAAGTTGCATCGAGTATAGTTTTTTCGCGGCTTCGCTAGCGTGGTAGGCACGTTGATAAAAAAAATTTGACTTATTATTCCAGACCGTAATATATATTAGTGCCAAATTTTAATCAAATTCGTTCAGGAGTTCGTGTGAAAGAGGAACAAATATCCATCTATCCATCCATAAATCCATCCATTCTTTCATCCATCTACGCAGTTATCCTCACAAACTTAAGCATTATAAATGCGAAATAGGATAAATAACGAAATAAGTAGCACGAACTTCACGAAGAAGTGTGGGTAGGTTAGGTACCTACATATGTACCTACTCAAGTTGTTACCACCTACTTTGTACGCCTGTAACTCCACTGTGATAAAAGTCCTTGTTGTTACTTAGTTAAATAACAACCCTGGAAGGTTAACGAACGATACACATCGCTACCTAGATATCAAAAATCTTTATTACGTCTAAGATGCGCATATGACTTTATCTCTATACCGGTTTAACGCGAGAGATCATCGAGGCAACAAAGCAAAAAGGCAAATGATGATATGGTATATGGTATCTATCATAATCTAAATATATATAAAACTCAAAGGTGACTGACTTACATAGTGATCTATCAACGCACAGCCCAAACCACTGGAGGGACCGGGCTGAAATTTTGCATGCTGGTAGATGTTATGACGTAAGCATCCCCTAAGAAAGGATTTTAATAGATTCTACTCCCAAAGGGGATAAAATAGGGGATGAAAGTTTGTATGAAACTTTGTCAATTTTAAAACGATCGGGCTGAGACTTTGTATACATATAGCTACTGTAGCGTAGGCATCCCCTAAGAAAGGATTTTAGTAAAGTCCACCCCATAATAATAATACTTCTTAACGCGAGCGAAGCCGCAGGCAAGAGCTAGAGTTCATAATATAATTTTGTAGAAAGAATAATTTATTGCTTTAAATGTGTTGAATTATATGAACATTTAATTTTTTTTTGTTCTTTATAGTCTGAAATGGTAGGTGATAGAGTATTGATGTCTTTAGTAAGTCTGTTTAGAATTCTCTGGAAAAAGTTTTGGTATCAAAATTATATCGATAGGACACATGGGTGATGAGTCAATTTGTAGCAACGCGGGCCGGATACAGCTTGTAGCTGTTAAACATAAAGAGTAAATAAGTGGTCCCGTAAAAATCAGTAAGAATAAATTATTTTTATCTTTAAAAACCGATTTCAAAGCCTCCGAGAAGTAACACAATGAAACTGTCATTGTCAACAGTGGCAAACAATTAAATAGCCATTATTAAAGCTAACTCAAAAACTGCCCGTTCGATGTCACTCTACATTACATGAAAGTATGCGGCTCGTACTAGCTTTTGAATAAAAAAATAATCATCAAAATCTGTAAACCCAATAAAAAGTTATGAATGAATGTTAAGAAAAACAGAAAGAAGCCAACAACTCAAAAACCAGACGTCAGATGTCGCTCAAAGTGACATGAAACTACCAGACAAGTATTACCTTTTAAATAAAAGAATAAATAAACTAGTCGCCCCTACAATTTTTGAAAGCTCCCCTCAATTTCTCTAGGATACCATCATCAGATCCTGGTTTCCTTATCATGGG
>DWJZ01006623.1:0-12854 GCA_018249125.1 Asbolis capucinus
TGCTTTAAGACCCTAGCCTCAGCATCAGTTGTACTACGACCTCTAGTAAAGCCGTACTGCTCAGGGTAAAATAGGTAAGCATTTGATTCAATATAATCTTTTCTCTTACTAAGCGTTGGTAATAGATAAATTATTAAGATCGCTCTTATTACATGTTTTGAAAATGAAATAATTTTGCTGCATTTCAAAAGATCCGGGAAAATGCCGTGATCCACTCACTCATTAAAGATTCTAGTCAAATGTGCTGCTATCGTATATGATCTAATATTTTAACTAAAATGCCCCATAAATCTCCGGTTTTTTTTAGTTTCAGGGATTTAAAAGCTTTAATAATATCACAAGTGGTAATGTACTCAAAAACAAACAAAACACTGCATCCATTAACATTACCTTTTAAAAGAGAAAATGTTCCCATCGGAACTATAGCATTTGTTAAAGTAATCGGAATATTACGGGAGTGACTTTCAAAAGCGCCAGCTACTTTTTTTATATGAAGTAATTTTATTTTCATTAACAAATAATTCATAACTAGTCCCGGTGTTTAGCATTGCCAGTCCCATTATTAAATATTTCCTAAGTGGTTTGTATTTTGTTATCAGATTTTTTTTATTTTATCCCTTAAATATAATGATTTAGCCTGATTACAGACTTCTTTAAAAAAAATTATTTACTTCCCACATATTCATGAAAAGTTGGCGAAAAATTGAATTGTTTTTCATCATAGAACTCGTACAACTTAATATACATAATATTATTACTTGGACAGAGAACTGTGACTTATTACAATTATCTTTACTCTTCTGAGTGCTAAGGTGGGTTTATAGAGAATGTTCTTTTACGGCGCGTCCAAATATCAATATAAAAAAAACAGTAAGCAATGTGGTGTCAGTAAATCAAACAAACAAAATAATATTTATTTTTTATTCCCCAATTAAAACCTTTAAAATCTATATTTCAATTCTTAAAAGCGATTACATGATTGTCATTTAATATCTGTATATTTTGGGACATAATTTAAACAGATCAATAGCTCTTATAAATAGCGAGTGCATCTCTCATCATAAAATCTCTGAGAGCGCACAATCCTTTGAGAATTTTGGAGTTTTGGTCCATTTTCTGGATATCTGTTTCGGAGAGACTTTTGTCCTGAGCCAGGTAGCCGCTGACAGCTTCATCAGTGATCCAGTGTGCGGGGAGCTTGTTCATGTTGAAGTGAGCTGGGTCAGGATTAATCGGCATGGGTGTCAAAGACTTCTCCCATGGAGTTATGTACTTCTGTTCAGAATGAAGGCCTTCTATATACCTGGTAACGTCAAAAATGTAATTACAATATCAAATCAGAATTTAAAGAAAATATCAAAACCTAATAGAATCTCGTAATAACATTGTGCTTTGTGACCATTAGTTCAGCAGTCATTCTTCATATATTTGCTAACATGTCGCTGTTTTCAGTTCAACAAACATTTCAATGTTGAATGGGAAAATTACTTTACAATTGTTACTTAGCAAGTGTGCTCGTGCTAATCATACCGCTTCATTTTGTAACATAGCACCTTATATTATAATGTAAGCGTATAATATTTATTTATTGAATATACATAGTTTTTAATGGCATACATTAGAGATTGTGGGTCCCACACTAGGATTTTCTGTGTTGTGGATGACCAACACCTTCATTTACGAGATAAGTACAATAAAAAAACACTTATTATATAGTAAAGTATAAGGAGGAGTGTGTGTTGTATGTTTGTGTGTGTTTGTTGTATGAACTTGTCAGTGTGTGTGTGTTGCATATACATGCCAGTGTGTGTGTTTAAGAAAAAGCTAGAAAGTGACTCTTCTGTCTCCTGGGAATTCAAGCTAATTTGCCATTTTTTAATAACCAATAACAGTCGCAGGATACCTGATATAAGCCTCGGAGTGCGTGACGCGTTGCGCGCGCGGTGGCGCCGGCACGAACAACGGGTCGGGCGCCGTGCGATGGACCGCCGGCGCGCCCTCCGCTCCGCCGCCTGCGCCCGGGGACGGCGTGTTCCGCGCCATCGGGGACAGCGACGACAAAGACGCTAGAACAACAAAAAACATTTACTTCGTCATAGCCCTGCAGCTTGCTTCGATTGTAAGCGATTGAAAATCCTGTCCATTGACAGGGTCGGATCTCGTCTCATAATGTAAGGGTGTTGTAATGTGTAATGGGGTTGGTAGATTTTACAAACCTTCGAGAACTTTATGGGAAACTTTCAGGAGAGCTTTATTGTGCTTACAATCATAACTAGGAAACTACAAAAATAATCCAACTTAACACGATTTTGATTGATTTAATTTTGTCTTAATCTTACCTCCAGGAGACAAGACACCGCTCCGGAATCCTGTTGAGTAACTCTTCGGTGGCTTCTTCGTCGATGGTACGAAGTTTCTGAAATGATGATAAAGTTAATGAAATGAAATAATCCATGCTTAAAGTACAATGGCTAAGTGTTATTGAATGTATCATCTGTATCCTACCAATGTTATAAATGCAAGTTAATGCATTGGCGAAAACTTTACGGAACTAAATGAAATTTGGCACAGATACAGATTATAGTTTAGAGTAACATATAGGTTACTTGTATCAACATATCTACCACTTGGATGATGAAGCCACGGCTGAGAACCAGCATATTATAAAACAAAATCAAATATCTGTAACTACTATAGTAGGAATTTGACAAAAAAAACTAACCTGGATCGCTCATGCACCGCCATAGTTTTCCCGTTGCCCTTATTCACATGTAGATCACGCACGTGACGCAACAAACGAGGGAGGTTGGGGAACGGCGCCTGCCCCTTGCGCACGCGCGCGCACGTCCGCCAAAGACACGGGAACTCCCCGCCGCTCCCGCCGCTGCCACTGGACGTCGTCGTTCCGCCGCTGCCACCGCGGTAGTGTTGCTGCACGTGACCCGCTGACGTCGCACATGTTGGAGATAACAAGAGATTATTGACAAATTCATGACGAAATTTCTTTTTTAACCACGAGCAATCTTCTCAAGTTGACCGTGACAGTTCTAACGCATCATGGTACTGATTTCCATGGGCGACACAGATCGTCAGCTCATCAGTGGCAAATTTTATAAAAATAAGTGAATACACTTACCGAATGAAATAATGATTACATTATGAAATGTAGTAGCACAAAACGTAGTGTATGGATTTATTAAACTTCAGAGCAAATAAATTTTATAGTTACCAAAAAATAAAATGTTTCCATTTTTTGTTTTATTTACATATATTTCATACTCACGCTCTAACTTAGGCTTCTTCGTTTCGATAAATGTCCCAATCACTAACGCAGCGTGAAGAAAATACACCATTAGTATTAGACACGATATTTTTATAAGACTCCACGATGTTTTTACCACTATAGATAAACTAATAAAGACACATAAGGATACATGAAAAATATTTATATTGCTAATACAAAATATATATATGTACGTATCTGGTAATTAGTGATAATATTGTAAGAGTGTAGAAAGATTCGTATAAACGATCAAATGTTTTTATATATAAAAGTTAAATAAAAACACTTACTGTTCCCACCATCGCCAATGCAATGCTCCAAGCAATCCTGCAGATCCTCGAACTGGAAGTCGCAAGTGTCCCACGCACACTCGTACGTCATTTCCATTGGAGTCTGGGGGAAATATATATATACTCTATTTAATGAAAGCTGAAGAGGCCACTCTAATTTGAGCACTTCTTTCTGGATTCTAATTTAAGATAGATCACAAATCTTGCTCACTAGATTTTGGAAAATTCTACCATTATAAACGTGGTTTTTTTTTTCTGGATGTATTGTGGGATATTTGTTTCTTTTCCATGCAAAAGCTGCTGAACGGATCTAAATGAAATTTAGCACACAGATAAATCATGGTTTGTAACAACACACAGGATCAGGAGATTACGAGGGCCAAAATTAGTCTCTAATAATCCGTATTTGATACACTTCCAGTCCGTTGAGGTTCTCATTTCACTCAAGTCAATATAATTTTAAGTTGGTTCTTTTACATACCTTGTATAGTCCGTTTTTCATATTTATACTAATATTTAATGTAAAAAAATTGTGTAAAAAGTATTGTAGAATTTTTTTTCAAAGCAATACGTACTTTACGAGTAGATTACTACGTTATTTCTCGTTAGAAAAGTTGGTATGGCTCAACATATTAGTGTGCTAGACATGTAATGAGACGGTTTTATAAGAACACAGTGACATGGCAATCCACTTCTCGGAAGAAAAAAGAAAAAGAAACAAACAGATTTATTTCGCCATACTCTCCACCACATACTGCAGCAGAGTAGAGAATGCTTTAAGCTTGCTCAGGAGATACTCACGTGCTGAGACAGTTCTCTCATCTCCTCGGCGAGTCGCGCGGCTGTCTCCTCGTTGCAGCGTGTGGCGCGCTCCTCCCAGCTCTGTTTGGTGGACGCCGGTAGAGAGCGCCACTCGTTACCAACGATGCGCGATATCTCGCCTACAAAGATACAGTGAATGCTCTTAGCATTAATCCTTTGCATATTTTTTGTATATACAAAAAGAAATAAATAAAATATACTTTTATATGTTAGGCGATTTCTGTGAAGAAATGTTCCTGCATTTAGTTTTGTATACTTTTGTGTTTGTCACTTTTATTTTATTTAGTTACCATGTTCAGCGAGTTTCTCCCGAGTTCATTTGAAGAAAAAACATACGTACTAGGAGCTCCCAAAATAATATTTCCTCCAGTTTTTGTTAAATTCTTATTAGTGCTCAGCTCATATTAAAGGTTTTTAATTGTTATTTATGCTATAGCTTTCCTCGATACATTACTATCAAACACCAAAATATTTTTTCAACTCGAACCAACATTTCCTGAGTTTAACGGGTTCAAATAGTTTATTCCGCTTTATAATATTGACATAAACAATATTTAAGTTATAAACACGTTGATAACCATGTGATTTCTTAGGATCAACTATAAAATCAAAATATGACAGAAGACCGACTTGCCATCGTTTTAAATCATAGTGCCTATGACATTGGCCATCGTTTGGCAAAGTATCATTTCACTTCCACCAGATTGACCACTAACCAATCGGCACTTGAGCAGCGTGGTGGAGTATGCTCTAGGCCTTATTAGTAATGAGAAGACTCGTACCCCATGGTGGAGAATTAATGAGAAAAAATTTAACACATACCGAAAGTAGACTCTGGATTGCTGGCAACAATAGCCTTGCGCACTTCGCTAGAGTAGAGGATGTACCCGGTGACGATCTTCTGTTTCTGTTCCTTCTTCTTCTTACTACTGCTAGCAGGAGTGACCGCGGTTTGACTGCTGGGTCGCTCCTGGATCGTGGATGGAGTCATCGACGGGTTATAGGGATTGCTGTTTCCACCTGCAGAAGAGTTTTATAGGTATATTTTATATATTAATATGTAAAAATATAATTTTTAATTATTGGTCAGTAAAATACGCAGTTCTGAGGAGAAATAGAGGTATTTATCAAATCATTTCCTTTTTTTTAAGTTGAAAATATGCTTGGCATCGATCCAATGCGCAATAACTACATGCCTATTTACTTTTCTTTTGAATCAATATATATATTATTATACCAATAATCTCTTAATTCCATCTTCTTGGTACAATATTACAATAACTACTATGTTAACGTGTACCTATTGTCTCCAAATACAGTTGTAAAAATATCTATATTTCTGACGGGTATCAGCCGTCAGCGATTTTCAACTTAATGCTTCAAACATAAGGACGTCTCTGCCTTTGCCTAGATCTTTCATGTTTGCGGACAAAACATGGTCTTGAAAGGTCTTAGAATCATAAGTAAGTGATGTAAATAGTAAAAACGACAAGTTGCGACCATAAGCAAAATCTTTGTGTGAGTGTCCCTACCGTGGAGTGTGTATTATTACATGTCAGTGTATTTAGTCAGAAATTTGAATACGTTTTATTCGGTAGAGCATTGTGATGTAAATTTCTCTACACATACCTATTGAAAGGGGCGTGGCAGGTGAAGCGAGAGATGAGTCATCAAGCGAGTTCTCCAACAACATCTCAACATCTTGACTGCCGATCGTCGTGTTGATCAGATTAGTGAACTGCGGCTTGCCGTCCTAGAAAACAATGAGGCGTTTGTTTAACGTGAAATGAGTTACGTTTAGTTTTTATAGTAACATATTGAAATATATGTTTTTTAAACATGTATTTATTTATTAATATTAATGTTTTTACAAGCTTTTATTTAACTTGTAGTTTATGTTTATATATTAGTATGTTTGTTCGTAAGGGTCAAATCTTACAAGCTTAATTAAACCCACTTCTTCTTACACTAAGGAGCTGAAAGTTTGCATAAGCCTTCCGTCGTGATAACAATACATTTCAATGATAAGCATGACCTGATACTACTTTCAGGATTGGCTCCAGAAAAGGGAACTCCTCAACGGTTAACACAGTTATGATACTTTGTGTATTTTTCTGTATTAGGGATCTATAATTAAAGCTTGTGTTTTAAATGTTTTAATAAACCATGTTTCTTTTATAAACAACTCCAAATTTCAATTTTAATTACAACTTACGTAAGGTATGAAAAATATCATATGACATTCGTATTGATAAACGCAACGGGTAGGACAGATTATGAAAACCCTGGAAATAATATTTTACCTGTATTGTACTTGTTTTTTTATTTAATACTTTTGTCACAAAGTTATGCAAGAACACTCGTGATTAAGATATTTGATGTATATTACCATCGAGTCTGTATTGATAGTAGGGTTGAAAGGCTTCTGGGCGAAGGCTGTGGTGGCTGGCTGGCCCTCTGCACCACTGGCTAGTGCCGGCGGCCCGAGGGGTTTCGGGAAGAAGTAGATCTGAAAAGATACAATTGTTACAAATGCATAAAAAATTAATCGAATTATTCAATACGATATACATAACACACGTAACGTATATACACGCACGTACGCACACAGACACAAATAAGGAAGTTCTCAATTCAATTGTATAACCTCATCAGTGGTTCAACTGATCGATCTAATCGAATCGTTTGGCTGCTGATTCAAGGAAGAAGCTGGTGGCCAGCCAGACGTGTTTCACAAAAAGATTTCTACAGCGAACTACTATTTCTACAGCGATTCTACAGCGAAGCCCTACCATCGAGCAGTTGACTTTAATTATCAAAATTAATTAACGTTTTGAATGCTAACGGGCACTCACGACCTGTTTATTATAATACCGAGTTTCGACCGTCTTGCCGTAACGCCCCATGCAACTGGGTCGAAATATCGGTATAATAATAACAAAAATCGAGAGTACCCGTTTGCATTTAAAATATTTAGTATCCGCGACGATATAGGTCGAAAAACAGTGTTAATTAACTTACTTTATCCATTCTCGTCACTCCACACATCCATCTCAAAATTGATGCATTCAAAAGACATGTTAAAACACAACTTTTAGATAAAGGCTACTACAAGATAGACGATTACATTTGTGATAAGTACGCCTGGAAATAAATGTACCGTCCAGCTTCACGTAGTTCATATTAATACATTCTTGTTTATTGTACTTTGTATTGTATTGTATTATTATTTGTATTGTACTGTATTGTGCTTAATAATTGGAAACATGTGCAGAGCAGTTTCTTTTGCCGTTTCTTCTCCTCAAAATAGCACCTTTCCGAAACGGTGATAGATTAAAAAAAAATTGACGTTTATAAGTGTATTTTTAATACCCACGTGAATAAATGAATTTTGACTTTGATTTTGAATTCATCTCTGCTGCTATTCGATTTTAATTATCATACCTCATCAACAGTGACGTCCTTGGTGTGCTCGAACTTCCTCAGCCCCGACTTCAGTTTCCGCGCAACACGATTCGACTCGTCGTAAACAGACTCGCAAACGTAAACGTCGTTCTCCGATATCTCAGTTGGACGACCTGGATACGAATAATATCATACATTTAATAAATGTAGTTATCGCTGTCTGTACATGGAAGATAATTGTGAGAAATTACTACTTTTATTCGTGTTAGTAAATGAACTTGAAACGATGGTTTACTAACGGATGGATGCACTGATCTCTATATATATATGTATAACTGGATATGCTGACTTCGCTCAGAAGCGTATATTTGATCGGCGCCATATTAACGCTGTTCTATATTAATTTGCTGAAAGCCGACAATCGCCATATTGATAACTGATAGCCGCAATATTGCATTAAATATCAAATCACCAGATTCACCAATGGACGCAGCCCTTATGACAAGCTTGTCGGAAGTCTTCCATTAAGAATGTGACAAGCAAATCACCTTTAAAAGATACTATACTTATGTTTGAAATAGCATGTCCATTGTACGTGTCAGTGGATAAATGGATGGATGGATAATTACTACTCTGTACCGTTCTGTGTACTCTTTACCGTTCGCTCTGTCTCTCTTTATTCTGACATTGTGAAGCAATTTTTTGGGAAAAATATTACAAAATTATAACAAGACAGGGTGAAATATGTCAGTACTAAATTATTACAAACAGTTGTTAAGAATACAATAACAAATCTATTGTATTAATGAGCTAAAATGAGAAGCATATACATACATTTTAGATAATCATCATAGTCGAGTACGGCACACTTCCCCACAATGCCCACTAGTGGGCTGGTGTCGTGCATAGTCGTCAGGAGGACCTCTTGTTTGTAGAATGGCTAAAATATTCATACAATTTTTTAATTAATTTCTACTATTATTAATTTAAATTAAAATAAGATACAGGAGTACACGCATACATAAATACAGTGTCAAATGTTAATGCCTTATAAAATATCCTGAAATTGAGCGCACTCAGAGTCATTCATTAAATGGAAAATTAAGTCCATTTCTTATGCCACATTTAGTACAGAACTTCTATATAAATTTTGTAGTATATAACCTGCATTGGAGCAGCATGGTGGAATATGCTATAGGCCTCATCTGCATGTGGAAAGACCCGTACAGTAGTGGGCAATCCATTGGTTGAAGCCAAACGATTCTAAGTGCGGAAGGTTAAAAAGTTAACCAATAAACAAAAAATTATATATTTTTTCCCTTTCTATTATGTAAATTAATAACTTGGTTACTTTACCTTGTTTATAATGTTGGTAACTTCTGACGGGAAGATTAAAAATGGGCCGCGGAAGTAACATTTGTTGCTGAAATATAAATGATATGGTTAATTATACAATTACCAATTTATTTACGGCAATCTGTAATAATCGATAAATATAAAATTCTATACAAGTTATTCTTTTTTTTTGCATACAGTAAGTCAACGTTTGACATCGATCCCATCTGATGGAAAGTGGCGGTGATGTCTGAAAAGTTATTTAAGATTATAAACTATCTCAGTGCCAAATTTTATTCATATCCATTCAAAAGTACGTGTTTGAAAAAGAAAACAAATGTCCATACATTTATAATTAAAAAAAAGTTTTTTATAAAGTTAGTGGGATGTGTAAAATCGATAAATCGCAAATCACGCGACAAACAAAGGGAAATTAAACTTAAGTCAATGCACTAAGGCTTTCTCTATTTTAAGATTAAGTTGTAAACATGCTAACGAACAACATATAACGCGGACGAAGCCGCGGGCGGATACTAGTTCCTACACAAGCTTCTAACAATATCCAACTCACTCTCCAGTCTCCCAGATGGTATCAACCTGCGCTATCATCTGCTTGCCGCCGTCCGTCACGACGTACACGTAGTCGCCTGTCTTGATGACGCCGGAACAGACAGTGTTGTACTGTTCATAGTACGTGTTTTCATCGTCTGTGCCGAGCGGGTTGTACATCACTACGTCCTGGGGATTGATAATCACGTTTATCATCATCATTCCAACTCATAACTGGCCGACAGCTGAGCTCGCGGAAAAACACTCTTTTTACCAGCCTGTCTCTGAAGGAGAAACACTGTTTTTCCCCATGAAGTTTGACACAGTAAAATGGAGAATCCATAATTCTCCATTTAAGGAGTCAATTTGAATCGTGAATATAAGTATTTTTATTAACTTTAAGTCTATATTTAAATATTGTGCTAAGATGTAGAGCCACGAGGCGTTACTTTTACTTAACATCTGAAAAAATGTAATTAGGACTTATATAGAAAATTAAATATTATCAAGATCTATCAGATTAAATATTATTTTTTATTGCGATTAAGTTCGTAACGGCATGCACGGCTGCTACCATAAATACGTTTGAGCGGCGGTCGGCAGGCTCATTTGTCGGTCGGCACTTGAACGGAGAGGTTCTCTGTGGTCGTTACGTAACTCGGTCGATAACTTCAATTAAAGTTAATTACGTTTGTTTGATATATTTGGTAGTTGATTATTTCCGTTATCTTGAAATATAATTTGGTCAGATTTAATGAGTGAACTGTGAATGTGTTAATATATCTGAATATTGTCGAGGTAGTTGTGTTTTTGTTTTTTTTTTTAATATTCTCCGCTTTTGCTTCGTAGAAATATATTTTATCAAACATCATACACATTTGACACACACTTTTGTCGGTCAAATTTTTTTTTACAATAATAAATTAATGTTTATCATCGGTCCCAGCTGATGGTAAGTGACGATGTCTAAGATTTTGGTTTGACTTAGCAAATAGTAATTACCCCATTATCTATTCAATTTCAGTAATGTCTAAGATAAATTTATATCAAATTGAGTTTAAGCTGGATAAGATCTCTAGTCGATTACAAATATGTTATCTCAACTCACCGGTCTATCCTTTTCCTGTACATTTTCCAATACTTCCAACTCAGCGAGCTCATCCTTGTGCTTCTCCACTCGTTCCCTGAACACCGAGACAGTCCTATTCGGTTCTAAAGGAGTCTGAAATATCAATTATTCACATAAATTTTATCTCATCATCATATTAATAATTTGTAATATTGTTAGAAAAAAACATCTAGATGGGTCTTTTTTACTTCTTCACTCAAAAACTACTGAATGGATATTAATGAAATTTTGCAGAGGTTATATTATAGACCAGATTAAAACATTAACATACAACTAGTATATTATAACATAACATATAAAATTAGCCAATATTTTTGTTACCTGTTCTACTCTCTTACTCCTACTGTAACCTCTTTACATATTGAATTCTATGTTATATATGATTTCTATTTTATTTCAATTTTAATAGAAGAACCTACCTTTCTGCCAATAAATGAAAATTTTATATATTTATTTATTATATTTAGTTCAATATGTGGTCACTTACGTCTCTGGGTATGAGAGCTGCCTCATGCTCAGCTCCCTCCCACACCTTGATCTTCTTGAACCATCTGTTCTTGGAGTTGTATCTGCTCTCGCACACATACACATCCTTATCGGCATAACCTACAACAAAGATTATAAAATCTGTAGTTTTGTTAGTGATGACTTTTTAAACCTCTGCCCGGTTAGTTTGGCTTCAACCCATTAACAGCCCATTAATGAATACTGAGCGCATAGTGGCATATTATAAGTTAGTGTAACAAATATCTTAGACTTCATTGGCACTTACCATCAGTAGAGATAGTTTAATTTCATTCAATTCATTAAATTTTGCAAGATAAGGCAATACAAATAATGTAAGTCATGTCATGTTATGAAAATTAAAAATTATATGATTTACACATCAAGTTGTTAATTAAAATAATAGACTAACATTATATTAAACGGTAACGGTCATATTATCCCACAAATTAAATTGCGTAGTACCACAATATTTCCGAAGTACCGTGGACACTTTCCCTGTTATCCCTGTTAACTAGCAAAATCGAGAATTCTCTTAAGACGAAAAGTTGGGCGTCTCATCCAAATGAAGCAACTCACGAAAAATTTGCTTGATAGTAATCACATGGAAAATGTATTGGTAACACTGGACTAGGCAAATATCCAATAATTTTAATGTTTTTTAATGTTTTTTAATGTTCATTTCAATTTTGTTATGGATTGTTGTCCAACAGTAAATTATATTAAGTAAAAAAAAAAAACTTATAACTACCCTCCGGTCGGAATTTGAAGTACTCCTTAACGTTCATGACGTAGCAGCGGCCGATGATCTGGTCGAGCGGCACGGTGCGGTGCATCTCCGTCTTGAACACCTCCTGCTGCAGGAACTTGCGCGTGCGCACGTGGAACGTCTCATGCGGTCTGGAGTTGCGAGATTTTTAAATATAGAATTTGGTGATTTTTTCGTCTTCAGGACGCAAGCTTCCGTCATAATTTCAAATAAAGAATTTGGTGATTTCCTTTACGTTATAAATAAGCAATGTCGCTCAATTTAAATGAGGCATTTCTTCCAAATAATAAAAAGAAATCTGTACACTCAGTAAATACTTATAAAGGAACACACATTCAAATTAAGAAATACATTGTTTCAAGTCGATTAAAAAGAAGAAGAAAAGAAAGAATCCGGCCACTAATAAAACTCACCTGAAATACACATTAGCATATACGCAAGGCACGCCGTCAGAGTTGGTCCACACCCGTTCCACCTGCAAGATGGAGTGCTCCTTATGTTCTTTGTGCGCGCGGTCTGCGACTACATACACGAAGTCCCCTTTCCTGTATTGTGTTCCAGGGGGCGCAGCCCCACTTGCCATCGACTCGTCTGTACTCGACCTGGAAACAAGTTTAATTTTATTTAATTTTATATGAAGGATAATGGAGGATACTTGTGGTAAAAGAATTTTTCAAATCTATTTTATTTATTTTTATTTATTTATTTAGTTGTACCAACAAAGCAAACGCTGTGGCAAGGAAATACAATTTACATGGTTAAATAATA
>DWJZ01006624.1:0-12853 GCA_018249125.1 Asbolis capucinus
AAAATCTGACCCCAAATTAAGCGTTAACTTGTACTATGGTGATCAGACAACTGATAGACATACGTATATATTTTTAAATTTACGAGTATATACTTATTTTTTTAAATCCCAGAACACAAAAAAAAACATTACCGTTCATACAGAAAACATGGTCCTAGGTGGGAATCGAACTCTCGATCTTCAGTGGCAGACAGATTCACTAATCACTAGACCAACCAACCTATATGTACCTACTAAAAATACCCAAAATACAAAGTTACGTATAAACAGGTGAAACTATTACCAACTTTATAAAAAGCTTGTTTATCTCACAATATCAGGAGCTTTAGCTTGTCTCCAATATTTCCAGTAAAAGCTTAAAGCTATTCTTTTTATTTTCACCCTAATCCTCTCTCGATCCGTCAGTCGACCAGCTTTTAGGCTATGAGGTTATTTTTCGAGCTAGGTTCGAGTTCTGACCCAGATATGAACCAGGGTCTTATGTCACTGAAATATGACACTTCAGTTAAATTGTTACTACACAAGTTTACTAACCAATGGTGAGCTGCATTTGCCCATAAATTAACGACAAGTGTCAAGTAAAATCAAAGGCAAAACATAAGTCCAATCAACCTTATATTAGTCATCGTGTGCAATGTGACTAACTATTCTTTATACTAATATTATAAAGATGAAAGATTTGAATGTTTGTTTGTTTGTGTGAGCCTTCGCACGTACTGGATCGATTTGAACATTTTTTTTACTAGAAACTTAGAATTCTACATTATATGATGAAAATAGACTGTCAGATATTTTCAAAAACTTTAGTTTCGTATGAATTTCGATACTGTAATCGAACGTGTCAAAAAATACCAAAACAAATCCTTACATCGGGTACGATATTTGTATATTATTTTTTTTCTGTTAACTGTTCTTCAGAAGCGAAGCGACGAGAGTTATTAGTTTTCATTATACATATAGGTGAGTTAGTATGTAGTTGTTAATATAGTACATATGTATGTAAGCGTAATTTGGAATCGACCCGATCACGAATATTATGACGGTCCCATTCTTACTTTTAATTGAATTATTTGATTTTAGAAAGCAATACTTAAGGAAATCTTTATCTTGCGTATATATACGTAATTATATATGTAGATATGGTGTGATATTTTATCTCAGTCCTTATAGGACAGAAAGCATGTTTCTTCCGTATTCATATTGCACGAATTTTCAGATTTTTATTAGGCTGTTTAAATAAAGCTGAGATCGTGTTTTTTAACGTTAAAAACATTTTATGATAAGAAATCTCAAATAGTAGTTAAATTTAATGATCAATGAATATTTTGAAGTCATTGAATTGTTGGAATCCGATTTTGATTTATTTGAAAAATAACAAATTTTCGTTTCATTAATTTTTTTAAATTAAATATGTACATATGTATAATAATAAATACGAGTACACTGAAATTTATTTATTAAGAAAAAGAAGCAAGTACAAAGCACATTTCCTGCCTCATATGTAGTTTAAAACTAGGGTCCGCTCACGGCCTCGTCTGCGTTGTATATTGATGTAGTCCGTTATTCCAGACGATAATCTATCCTTGTATCAAATTTCATAGAAATTCGTTCAGCACTTTTTGCAAGAAAGAGTAATATACATCCATCCATCCTCACAAATATTGTCACTACAAACTTAAATGAGAAAGACTGCATGTCCATTCTTTTCTTATATTAGATAATTATACTAACTGCGAATTGGAGACAGCATCGATAGATATTACAATTTTATAGTAAGTATTGCATTTAAAAGCATTCTGCTTGTAATGACACTGAAATTGTAATTGTATAGAGACAATATCCCTTTAAATTCCCGTAATTTTGGTGATAAAATGGTAATGAAGATACTATTGTTACTGCTATAGGAGATATTGGACTACCTTACACACTCATACCCCGCAGGATTCTCTGTGTTGTAGTTGGCACAGATAGCATACATGCACGCACACACACAGAGAGTGGCATATAACCCAAGAATTAATATTGACCTCACACTAGGTTTTTCCCGTGACTACGTCCGTGTAGGATGCTTTTCATCCCCATTTTCAGTCCCCTACAGGTCCAAATTTCAAAAATGCTAGATCACATATTTATCTATTTTTATCACGCATAAAAATATACAATTTTACAATAATATCTTCCAGAGGATCTTCTGTAAAAACTATCATCCCCTATGACAACACTTTCTGACCATTTTACCCCTAAACGATTTTTTTTCAAGTTTTAAAAGGTTTTTTTTCAAGTTCTATTCTACCTCTGTACCAAATTTGATCAAAATCGGTGCAGTAGTTTAGGCGAGATCAGGTAACAGACAAGCCAACAAGGCAACATCCGTATACATATATAATATCACGGC
Organism: Asbolis capucinus; assembly: GCA_018249125.1. NCBI lineage: Eukaryota > Metazoa > Arthropoda > Insecta > Lepidoptera > Hesperiidae > Asbolis > Asbolis capucinus. The sequence goes on from DWJZ01006624.1 coordinate 2,396, forward strand.
CGGCCGGGCTGGCAAGTGCTAGAGGGTGAGTACTGCAAGTCGCGGATAAGTTCCTTCGACTGTCTGTGAATCCCACCATCAGATCGACTCCAGACATTCTCTCTCCATTAATGAAAATATTAACGAACGGACTATTCAACCCTACTATTTTTAAAAGTTTCCCTCGATTTCTCTGGAGTGCCATCAACAAATTCTGGTTTCCGCATCATGGGAAATCACCCTTAAAACATCTCCGTTCCAACAAAAGAATTAACAAAAACTTGCTCATAAACAACAGAGATATACTCAAACACGCACAATGAAAATATATATAGAGTACAGTCGAATTGAAAAACCTCCTTTTTGAAGCTTAAAAAACAAACATTTAAAATGTCAAAGATATTTATTACACCAATTGGTTAGAACTTTGAAATAGCTTGAATTGTACAAACTAAACGTTTCTGAGAGAAAATAAACGTTTATTCAAAGTGATTCAATGACAAAAGGCACTGTAAGAGCATTTTATTTGCTAGTAAAAGCCCTCGCTTCGGTCTAGCTAAGGGCTTTAGACTATTTAAAATGACATATCTTTTTAATCTGTGAACAGATAAAAAACGAACACTATACTTAACCTAGACCTTATATCTTACTTTATATACTAGTGAAAATTACACTCATAACCGGTATTGAGATTAGCGGTCAAATATATAAGAAATATATATTTTTCATTTCGCTTGTTCTAACATTTGTCCGTATTTATTGTTTTAATGAAAAACACAAGCTTTGCCCGCGTAGAACTTAATATAAAAGTTGTTATTCACTTCTTATATGACGATAACTTATTAATTTTGTATTTTGCATATAGAAGAACCTATGCAAATTTTGCTTTATTTTATAAAATTTACTTTAGTTTCTCCTTATTACATCAGCTGTCTGCCCACTAAACACATCACTAAAGCCTCGTCAAAATCACGTCAGCAGTTACAAAGATTAGCCGTAACAAACAGACCAAGTGAAATTGCAAAAAATATTATTTTGTTATATGTACCGTCTACATACGAGTATGTACGTATATACAGAGGTACTTAGTAAAAAGCGGTTATTTTAATATTACAAACAGACACTCCAATTTTATTTACTTGTATTTACTCCTATCTGTATTACCTAGTACATATGCAAATATAATAGAATATTTATATATTTCCAATTTCCGAAATGTTGTTATGAAATACTTTTATAAACATTTTTATAATCGGTAATCGTGAAGTCTACACTTTCAAGTATTGTATAATAAGTATGTATGTGTGTAAAAAGTATGTATGTATGATGTATAAAATAACTTACCGTAGAATCCAGTAAATCTGAAATTATTGTGCAGTACCATACCAGTACTAGCAATTGAAAAATTAAACCCTATTAACTCACATAAAATACAAATACATAAGAACCTACGTCACTTAAAAAAATACTGAAAACCGCATAACTCATTTGAAAACAAAATCTGCTTAAACTCACTAAGAAACCATTCAAATGTAATATTTTTATAAATATGAACACTAAAATTGTCCTTATTTTATAAAAAAACTGAAATAACAATGCCCTAGCCATGTTCCGATTCTGTCCGCCGCATATTCATATCACCGTCAATATCCAAAAAATCATATTCAATTCACTAATGGACTTTCCTTTGCCTCTGGAATTTATGAAATTAAAAAAGAAGTCCAAATAAAAATTAAAAAACGAATATGGGGTTCGTGCACATTCTTGCAGGTAGTGCATTCGGGACTCATGCACATTTACAAAATTATCAAAGAATTGCAACTAGAAAAATAAAAGTTTCTATCCCATTCAGATGCAGAATCCCGTTTTGAGATGTTCAAAGCGAATTACAAACACACAGCCATTAGGAGTGCTTTTATTTCTCTAGACAATCTTTAAACATTTAGATTAAAATAAAATGTACAGATAATATGAAACTACTTGCATGGACCTTTTTGAAAAATGTATCAAAAGTTTAAGAAACAAATTTTGTTTATGGTTCAATTATACTGCCATTTCAAAACGAGAACGTTATTAAAATTTATTTAAAAGTTTTGAAAGTTCGTCCAAGCAAATATTTTCAAAAATATAGCTAATACAGTCGGATACGAGGATTAATATCAACATTAACAGTTAGTGAAAACATTCAAACACCGAAAGTGGCAAGAAAGGTGATAGAAAGAGAAAAAAAACAACACGAGGGGGATAGAAAACATCGAGTATATTTTTTAAAACACCGATGCGTACGCGGACCGCTCCGCGACAGCCAACCGGGTATTTTTGGATTTTGTTTAGTTGAAAAACTATTTCTAAACTACTTTTTTATTTTGATGAAAATATATTATAATACTTATCTTACAAATTTCTGGTGTACTGTACTTATTCTACATAATTGTTTACAAACACGCAATTGACAACCAAAAAAAGATTTTTTCTTTTCTCCTAATACGTCAAAACATCTTCGATATTATTATAACCCTTAGTTTACGCCCTATATTTTATTTATTAGTTTTATATGCTTAGTAAAAAATATTTTTTTGGTATTTTAAATTACTACGAGTTTCAACACGACTCGTACCCATATCTAAAACGAAATTTATAAATATTTAGTTCACAATTTCTGTTTACGGTTTTATTTTCTTTAAGCATGTTCCAACTGCGTTTATATTTTTTTAATCATCTATCTATTTTTCAGAACCTTTTCACAAGATTTCATATGCATCTTATTCTTTTTTTTTATTTATGTGTAATTAACACATTTTACCTCGTACACTTCCAAGATGTACTAATAGAAACGTTTTATTTTACTAATTAAATTATTAATTCTGTAATAAAATAGGGATCTTGGCAATGGTTTTAATATTACACTGTTTACGATTTATTTGTCCTTTTAAATTTTTCATTTACTGTTAAAAAAAAATAGGTCTATTTTATTTAGTTACCTAATTAATGAAAAAATAAATCTTAGATTTGTTAAAAAATAGTGCATTGAATATATAAAGCCTAAATAATCCCGAGAACTTAATTATATGTCTGAATGATTTTCGTTCTTACAATTTTACCAGATTTTATCCTTCGCCTTTTAAATATTTTGTTATTAAATACATTTTTAGCTTCCTATAATATCGTTCTCTCTGTCACTTTGTCGCGATTCCATTTTCACAAAAAGGTTTATTTATTTATAGGTAACTATAGTTTAATTTGGGAAAGTCAGATTATCATTACATATGCCGTTTTCAGGCCATATGTCAAAAATTACAAAAAAGTATGTTGACTTTCATTCCGACATTTTTCATCTTTCGTGACTAAAGTTTGAATTATACTATTACTTATTTTGAAGAACTGATTCATCTCTAATCAACTATAGATCTAGGCAATCAATCTTACCATCTTATCAATCTTATAACTAGTATAACTTAACATGTGCTTATAAAACTGGCCGTAAAAGACTTTAAATTTGGAATCTTAGAACAATTGAAACTTAAGAAAACAATTTTAACCAGTATACCGTATCCGGTTACAGGAATATAGATAAACATAAACCTAATGAAAACGAACAAACGGCACACCAGTTCCACGCCGTTGAAATCTGATTCTGCTGAAACAACGTTACAACAGGGGCGTCGGAGCATAACGAAGCTTTCAGCGGAAACTTTCCACCTGTAACGTATTCAATACTAACTGGTACCTATTCGTATAGGACTGCCTATTCCTATTCTGCTTTATGCAACATCAAGAGTCTTTAAGAGAAGAGTGAATAGGCATTCACTAAGATACTGCGACCAAGATCTTAGACGCTTTCCATCAGGTAGGATTGTTGTCAAGCATCAAGTTATTTTAAATTGAAATAAAAAGAAACGTACGGTACGTTACGGTACGAGATCGCAACCTTCGTCCATCAATAAGAATAACAGATGCGTTAAAGACTGAGGTTGGTAAACCACCGTTCTTAACCTTTTGACACGGGAAAATCGAATGTTAAGGTCTTAGATAGAAATCGTTGCGGAGAAATCGACTCTTAAGATCGTCTACTAAAAGCAGTTTACGATACGAAATAGAAGATAACGATTTTAATGCACTTCTGGCGATTTGACATTAAAAATCTTAAATGAAGTAGTACCTTTATGGGGTTTATGCTTTATGATATTATATTTTTGTAAATCCTGTGATCTGACAAATTGTAATAGAATGAATATTTTAAATATTAAGGCTAGAAAAAGACACTCAAAAGTTTTGAATAGTGGACTTTATAGTGACTACAAGCCAGAACAAATGCTATAGTTTTATTATCCGAGGCCAATAAGAACGGGCATAGCAGAGTGAACGCGTAGACCATTGTCTGTTGTAACGCAGTGCGTAAAACGCCATTGGTGGACTCTTAGGGCTGGGATTATTGCTTATTACATATCCAACGATTTTTCAGACAGACAGTCTTGCTTTAGTCAACCATTGAAGGACTTTTGAATTCTGGTTGAGATAATGTCGCACTCAGAGCACCTAAAGACAATGATCTTCTACTTGGAACAGTTTACGATACGAAATTAAGAAGCGAATTCGATTCAATGAACTTAATGAGTATTAAGTTAAAATCGTCGCTTTTTAAATAGACAAAGCATCGGTCATGATCTTGATGATTCCGATATCTACAGACTATGAAAACCACGTGGATATCGTAGGAAAAATCAGACTTTGGTCTCACTGCAGGCAAACAGCGCAGTAGGTAAAGCTGTCTGCCAACCTTCGGTAATTGAAAGGATACTACAAGTAGAAGAATATCCGACATTAGCTATGGAGAAAGCCCTTTATGCTTTTCTATTGTGATTGCGAAAATATGGAACGTTTATTTTTGACCATCCTTCTGAGGCTGTAGGATCTTCAGTTAAGGTATATTTTTGTTCTTTCTTCTTCTTTTTAATCTTTACTCTTCCTTTTTATTATTTTTTTATTATTTTAGGTAAGCTTTACTTTGTAGAAATTGCGAAGAAATAAACAGAAAAGCTACTTGATGTAAAGCATCGGTGCCATCTGATTAGCACCGATACTCAAAAACATCCGCAACGTCAATATTCTTTTTCTTTTAAGTCTGCGGCTTTCTGTAGATTTTTATCTTAACATATGCAGATATTTATTAGAGATTTATCTTAACAGATGCAGAGAAATTTGTCATTCATATAGGCATTTTAAATACACTTATGAACGTATTTATTTTAAACCAATACTTTTCGGTATCTTTTCAAAGGATTTTAGATCTAAATCTTCATCATTTATAACAAAAACGTTGGTGTTTCATAAAGGCATAACAACGTATAAGGAAAATTAATAATTGCGATAGTAGAAATAAGAACTACAAAGGTACAAAGTTGAACATTGAAGCACTATGGAAAATTGTTATGGAGGGCTTGAATTCACGAATCTTTTGAGCGCAGTTCGGCATGGGGCGACGTTGTGCCGTAGTGCCTCTGCATTTAGTTTACTCACATCTTACGTATCGATTTCACTACTTACTACTGTTTTAATCTTATAATTGTTGTTTCTAGAATGTTAACACGTGTGAAAAGTTACTCTTGGTACTATAGTAATACAGAGTAATATTATAAATGTTAAAGTTACTCTATCTATCTTAACAGATAGAGAAGGTTGGCCTAGTGGCGTGAAGTCAAAAGGTAACCCTTTTCGAGCTGAAATTTAAGTATCAACTTTGACGCAACTTGGTACAGAGGTATAATAGAACTGTCAAAAAACATAAGTTACTGTATATAGCGGTAAAATTTTTTAAGGAATGAATATGGATGTAGTGTTGACTGCCGAGAAGTATTAGGGAACGTGGCTATACCATGTGGACGGAGTCGCGGAAAAAAGCTAGTTTTCTATAAACGTTACAGTTATTGTAAAATAATAAAAAAACATAAATAATATACACGTATACACGTTTTCTTTCAATGCAAAAAATTTTGAAGTATTTTTACCAACCAAATGCAAACACATGTTGGCACACCCTAACCTTAAAGAACACTTATTGCTTTAATTGAGACAAAAAAATCAGTAAGATTTTTAGAATTTAGGATAACTTTAAGATACAAACGTAAACAATTTGTAAACAAGTATTAAATTTTACATTACACAATCTCCATTAGGGCTAATTAATGCATTTAGAATAACGTAACTCGCAAAATTACCGTTTATAACGGTACAAAAAGAGTCAATTTTGTTATAGACGGACCTAAACTCTAGCTATTAGCCCTTTACTTTGCACTGTGGGATAACAATTAGAAATGCGTAAATTTTAAACATGGCATAGCGCAGCATATCTTATGTTTCTCTCCAGATCCTTCACGTACATGATTACATATTTCATGATGAAATGTCATCACTACAGCCAAACTTACGTTTAAAAGTATCATTTCTTCGTCATATAAAAAGGATCACTTTTTATGCTTGAAGCACCACGTCCATTTCTAAGTCCAAGCCAATCTCATTAACCCTTCTGCACCTGGTACATCCAGCTAAACGTTGATATTTTTATATATAAAGTATTTGGAGGTTAATGACTCTTTAATACTCCAAACTGGGAATCGTAACAAGATTTTTGCTTATATGCCAAATATAATGGCAGAGGCCTATATGAAAGGAAACATGAAATCTATTTAACCCGATTCTATTATTGAAGTTTGAAGAGTCAGCTCACAAATCAGTTCGAGAGCTTGTTTTCTTAACATACGTAACATTTTTCATACAAATACAGTATTTTTCTATATCTAAGTACTGTGCTACTGGTTTTTTGTTCATTTTCCAGTAATCTATTAACAATCTCATAAAAACACTCTGAACCCCGAATCCCTTTTATAGTGATAGTCTATAAATCAGTAGAACCAGTAAGTATGCATGACCGACGTCCATCAGAAACATCAAAACACATTACCGATAGGTTGTAGGCTAAGATAGAAGAACTGATCTAAAGTTGCCGTAAGGCTAGACGTTTGGTGACTGACTCAAGCACGAAGATGTTAGCTGGTCAGATGGGCTTCACGAAAAATGGATATCTTTAATTCTTGCTTGCTTGCCTGATTTTCGTTTACTATTTAGGCACTTTCAACATTGTATACTGTCAGTAGGCAATTTGTACTATTGGCTTTGTACTTAATGTCATTGATATTATAGGACTTATTTCGTGCTTTAGGTTTTAACTCCACTAAATGTAGTATCTTCTTACTCGTAATGGTAGAGCGGTGGTCATTATAGTAAAGTTGATTATAGTATTTTAGTAGGCTTTGACAAGTCATCCTCATTCTTACTTAAAAGTTGTTTCTTTATTGGTGATGTTCAAGAAGTTTGACCTTCGAATTTTATTTCAAATCATTTTCAATTTCTTGCACATGAAATTCAACTCTCACGGCATTTAGTATATTGGACACAAGAACTTCGATCATTTTAATTGTGATTTATGTTGGATGATCGTTATTATATAAATTTTGAATATTAAAATTTGCCTAGTTCGTGATTTTACTTTATTTGATATTTTATTACAAGCTATTAAGGGTTCATAATGTAAAACATTTAAATATTTAAATTAATGCCAGTATTAACTTCAAAATATTATTTTGTTATTAATCACGATCCTATTTTGCAATTTGTTAATATACTTTATAACTTAAATGACAATTTAATAACTTAAATGACAATTTCATAACTTCTGACAATAATCTTGGGATCGTGGAGATTATACTTAATCATCTATAACGCAGCATAAAGAATTAATCCATAACATTTAATTGTAATATTTAATAAAAATTGGCTTTATTTTTTTTATATACATTTTAGGTAATAAAGGGACCAATATTTTATTGATTATAACAAATGTTAATTTTAACAACAAATGTTGCAAAATAATTTATACTTACGAGTATATGGCAAAATCTAAGTTGGAACAAGAAAATAGGTTTTTATTTTATCATAAATGTCATTATCATTATTGTTATCATTAAGTCTTAATAAATCTTGTTAAGAGACGATAAATTTCAAAAGCGAATAAAATCAATATATTTTTATGTTTTCACTATTTTCTCATGTTTCATAATAGTTATTCCAGATTAACGCGAATCTAACATCTCACGAATATAAATCCTGCCGTTCTTGAATAATTGATAACTGGTGTGACTTACATGATTTTTTATTTATATACGAAGAATTTTGGTCCCTTAAACATAACTAAGTATTTAATCTTTATCCATAAATTTAAACCAACCTTGATTAGTAGATAATTTTCTTTGATGTAACATATAACCTTTTTTCAATATTTACTTAATGCTTTTAGAAATTATACATTAATAATCTGAAACCACAATTAATTTTATTGCTTAATTGATTAACCACTTTCTTAAGAAATAAATGATAAAACTTACTTGTGACATAATTAAACTTAAGTTAAACTCACGCTATCCAACTATTGGAATAAATTCCATCCTGATCTAACGCAAGATTTGCATCATATCCTCGTCTTGCAATTGTACCAAAAACCATGATAAGACTATTTGGTTATGGTCAGTTTCGGGTTATCCTTATGGTTACATAAAGTGTCCGTAATTTTGGTTATTCTCCACTTCAGAACCAGATGCATGTACGCATACTACAGAATTTATTGGTTATAATAATCTTAAAATAGACGTAACAATTTCCATTCTCGTTTCTAAATGCTTCAGTTAATCGGTCAGAATAACAAAGGATTTCGTAATTCACATGTTAATTTTAGTTGTTTTTAAATAATAAATTTTATTTAATTTTCACTTTGCGTTAATAAACTGTGCAGTTTATAGGACAGTGACAGAGAGAACGAGCTGAAGCATGTTATAAAGCTTCATTCGTAAGGCCTGCGAAGTTCGGCCCCGAAACCCGACGTAGCCTGTTTATTGCGGTCATATCGATCTGTTTACAAACTTTGTTATGAGCACTATTTACGACATTACTTTAGACGTTTCGACATTTTCCGGTAAACACTTCACTTTTTGCCGTACGTCAATCCCGGAGCGGGGATGGTTTATGCGGCGAGATGAGGCGCGTCGCCACGTGCTTTTAAATCGAATAGGGTTTAGGGATATTGTTTTTACAGTACCTTCGAAACTGACATCGTCGTAGCCAGCCTACCATAAGACATCACGTGCGACCAAATCGATCGGACGGCGAAATCGGCCCGAACCGAAAATACCCGGGCGGCAGACGCGGCGTAAGTAAGCGACAGTAGCTCACAACATCTGTTAATATGATCATTGTTAATTACATATGGGTTTGTTGTTAATATATTGTAGCCACCTGTCCCGAGGAGGGCGCTTGAAGGTACGTCGCTACGTCGTCCACCATGCAGGCGCGCGGGAGGTCGGGGAGGAACATAATACGCTAGAGAGCGCGCATGTCGCGTGCGTGCTGCGCGGCGCGCCGCGTCCGACTGACGGCTCGTGCCACGCTACCCCCGCGGCCCGCGCCCCGCCCCACTGCCGCAGGGCTGAACACCGCAGATTTTCCGATTTTCCTGCACCGCGGCTAATTTCATTAACATGCTGTGGCCGGCAACGCGATCTGTCAAACTAGTTCGATATAAGTTGCTAACGTAAACGGTTTTGTTGTTATAAATGCTCGATACGATACGATAGGAAACGTAGTGTAGGGTTTAGTGTTGTCGTCCTATAATTGTAGTAAGACCTTAAAAGTGTATAGTGTATGAACTTTTAATTAATATTTGAAGTTAATTAGCATGTGATTAATTACTTCTTTAGCTGATATAAATAGTACCTATTATATAGTACATCCGTTTTTCCATGGAAACTCTGAGAAAGTTCAGTGCTACGGTGGTTCATAAAATTAGGGTTTTCAAAGCTTGTAATATGAGTTATTGTGTTTAATATTTGAATTTTACAATATTTAATTTAAGATTTTCTTTAATCTGAATAAGTTTACAAATTTAAATCACTGCCTGCATTTAATAATTGTTACTACCTCAAAAATATAACGAAGTTCTTGAAATGAGTTCTTGGAATGGTTTCTAGAGTGAGGCAATTTTTTTCTTGAACACAGCAGGCACAATCTCACGCACGCATGCATAGTAATACTATGCTAAATAGTAAAATTAACTACACTATAAAGTAGAAACCAAATATGATTAAAATTACTAAATTTATTCTTAAAACTTGTGCACAACAGGGCTGGCTTCTAGAAAACGATAATAATACTGACCATATATACTCGTAGATTAAAATTGTTATTAAATCACTACTGCTAAGTAAAAAAACAATACTTTTAGTCCAAGGCTTATTACTAAATAAATATATTATATTAATAATTACATTGCAATTAGAACATTTATAAAATATGCATAATAAACAGAAAATATACTAATATAAATCCAAATTTGTAGCAAAAGTATAGGAGTTTAATAATATGTTACAAAATACT